>JAQGAZ010000678.1:0-49758 GCA_034692225.1 Polydesmus complanatus
ATTTGTTTGATTCCCGGTTGGACGAAATTCGGTTCCATCATCTGACCATCAATGCCATCCGATCACGGATCATGGCTGGGTGGATGATGGAACGGTGGATAGGTGTCATGGATGAAACGTCACGCGTGCTTTTTTTTACCAACGCCAGCCTCAATGCAAATAAAGCCTGTGAAGGTCATTTTCATGTTGGGATGGTCAAATGAACGCGGGCAGAATAATATTAGCCTATCAAAATAATGTTTACGGTCCAGAAAATTTAATGGCTAACACTCATCAATATTATTATTTCTATTCTGGAGAAAGCGCTAGAATTAGCAATAAAAACGTCGAAAAAATGGAAAGCTCTAATTAAATTTGTGGCCGGCCCACTACATAGCGACTGGAGATTTCAATTCGAAAGCTAATAAGAGAGAGAGAGAACAAGCTGCTTAATGCTTTAATTTGAATTTATGGAAGTGAAATAATTATTACGCCAATAACTAACAATTAAAATATAGTACCGTATTGTTTTAAGTTTAGCGGTAAATGCCAAAAGCTGTACGTTTTAATTCTGGGCTTTGAGATTAATTTTCAGTTTTAATTTCAAATTTTTCGCGCTGTTATATGTACTTACTTTAAAGCTTTAGTTCTGAAATTAAAACTTTCGATCTCAGCTTACATGTACTTGGACCTTGGTTTTGGCTTCAGTTGCCAACATTACATTAATTTTCTAAAAGTGAGTTCTTCCGAACTGTGTGTTTCTCCAGAACCTCGAATTCCGAGCCTGTTCCTGGTAACTGAATTTGCTTGTTCAAATTTATTGCGATTAGCATTTTAGAATTTTAATCGTACAACTTGAGTTTTGGAAGCAATGCAAGACAACGCTTTTGTATAGTCTATTTTTTTTCATCATCGTAGTCCCCGCCCATCCTCTCCCTCTCCTCATCCTCTCTTTCTCCCCATCCTCTCTCCCATTCTCCATCCTCTCCTCTCCAACCCCTCCTGGTTCCTGGGAGAGAGAGAGCGACACTTTTTTTTTTTGTTGGACTATTTCCAGTAATCCTCAGTCAGTCGAATTCGCGGAACTTTCCATTTTATGCTTGTTGTTAATTTCAATCCCGAAATAAAATAAATAAAATTAAGGGAGCGGTATCGATTTCCCGTAATTAGATTTCTCAACAGGAAGTGACGTTTAAAATGCTTCGTTTCCTATAGCAATTTTTCTTTCATGATTTATTTATTTATTTTTTTAAAAAATAAGAAAAAAAATGTTTATATCGATTGCTCGTTAAGAAAAGTGACGCTTAATCAATAAATATCATATATGTAGGTAAAAAAAAAAAAAGAAAAAACGCAGGGCTGAAAGAGAGCGCAAAAAGAAACGCTGGTGACGTCATCGAATGACGCTGCGTTTTACGAGTTCAAAGGGCGTCAGGTAACCTACATGCAAGTGCATTGTCGGTATAACGAAGCCTTCGTTCTATCAAAATTATTATTAAAATAGAAAAATGAAAGATTCGGTTTTTGATGTAAACTTCAAATAGAAAACTTCGTTATATCGACATTGACGCAGTGCAAGATATACATGTTTTATTTCGTAATAACGAATACATTTGACATACAGTATTTGCAAGAAGTTAATTTGCATTAAAACATTTTCAGCTTTTGAGCCTCAAATAACTTTGTTATACCGACATTTTTGCAGTACACATTAATTTTATATATATTTTCGTTATAACGAATATTTGACGATATTGCAAATTTACATTACATTAGGAAAATTAGCAAGTACGGAATCTCAAAGAACTTCGTTATAGTGATATTATGCAGATAATTTTAGATATTTAAAAATTAAGCAAACTGACGGGAAAATTATTATTATTATTTTGATAAATGATTAAATTAATTTAAAAAAAAATGATTGGTTAACTTACTAGGCAGAATGATTATCCACAAATGTGTGAGCTTGATTTCTGAGTTATCATCATCTCCGCTCTCCTTCAATAGGAATAATGAAGGTAAAACGAAGGCTAATCAACAGCATCGAATCAGTTAATTAAAAAAAATTGTGTCATAAATCATTCTCTTTTTTTTCTTGTCCGCTTTTGGATTTCGCATTCATTTCCTTGGCGGCTGACTGGCTGGTTGGGCGGGCTGGCTTCGTCGCTCCCACGGCAGCAGCACTGGAACTCTTCCGTTCGAGCTCGCTTGTCGCAATACAACACTCGCAAAAGAGTTTTTTCCCCCGCGCTTTTTGCTCACGATTTGCGCGCACTAAAAACCATACGATTCTCCATTATTATTATTAATTATTATTTAAATAAGGTGGGAGGAGGAAGGGGGATTTGTTTTTTATGTTCGTTCTTAGTCCTCGTCGTCCGAACTGCAGTGCACGATGCGTGTGCGTGATACGTTCACTCTCTATTCTACGTACCCTACGTACGCCAACGAAACCTCTAACACAGTGAGAGAGTAAACGGGGGGAGTGCGTTAGGCAGAGAGAGTGAACGGGAGAGAGCGCTCCGAATCCATCGATCTAAAAAACGCAACTCAAATAATGATTAGCCAGGACAGAAGCTTAATATTTTTGTCTAGTGTTTTTTTTTTCTTCTTGTGTTTGTTATAGAAATTAATATTGCCGCAATTAAAATTTGAGACGTTCAAACGAATTAATTATTAAAATCATTATAAAAATTTTTAATTAGATTATTAATTTTACTTTAAAAAAAAAAAAAAAAAATTGAGTTAAAATAAAATAACTACTGTATTAATTTTGATTTTAAAATAATAATTTAAATGTATTACACTTTATTTAACTGGATTATTTTTATTTAAATTAAGTTAAAATAAAAGGATTAATAATTAATACCTAATAAAGGAATGGTTAAAATTATTTTTGTATACAAATTTGAAAATTAAATTAATTTTTTTTTTAATTTACTGTAAAATTAAAGCAAAAATTATTATTTTTAATTCCGTAATGCAATTTTATTTTATTTTTAATAATTTTACAGTAATAATAATTACTGTACTGTATTTAAAATAAATTAGGTGCAATGATCGATAAATATTAGCGTTTAAAAATTGAATTATTAAAATTTGAAAGTAAATCGATCAATTTTTTGATAAATGCCAAGAATAATTCTAAATGCGCGTGTATTTGATGCGCGTTCGTGTGATTTCACGTGACTCGTGAAGTGTAATATTTGCGCGCGCACCTAAGATCGCACTTTTATGCCGCCCGGGGCTCAACTCAAATGTACACACGTGATTCTTTATGTCCACCAGAGGCGTTGCTCTTGAATTACAATCATCTCTCCTCAGGACCGGATGTCGCTCATCTTAACCTTTGCTTCTCAGGACTGGATGGTTTGGTTTTTGGTGCCTCTATCCTAACCGACCTAACTCAGATGAATCGGGACTGCGGAAAGTGCAGATTGTTTCGAAAGGCTTCTGCGTGTGTTTGTACATCCAAAAAAAATTTAGAGTGGGAGCCAGCCATCCAACTACTCGTACTTTCTAGGCCCAGCGTTTCTTAACTTCAGTGATCTTATGATCTTTCGATCATGAAAGCGGTTTCTTGAATAGATACCCTTTCTACTTTCTTTAAATAAAAATTCGGATAAAATTTAATTAATTGTTAAATGGAACTTTTAAAAATACTGTTTTTTTTTGTAAATCCTTATTTTCATTATGTATACATCTAAAAATTCAATTTATTTATCTTAAAAAATTTACTTTATTCAAATTTAACAGTTCATTTACCGTAATTTAAGTTAGGGTAGAAATGGAGGCCCAAATAAATAAAAGCGGGATTACATAAACTCGCGTAATTGATTCGCGAAGTAATCCAACCCATTAAACATGCCAAGCCGCATCCACAATAAAAAGACAACTTCAAGTATCGTTAATACGTTATCTATAACATTGGTTTTACAAGCTAGCAATTAATTTCCGGATATAGCCTAATTGCCATACGATAATTCAAATTTTTTAAAACATTTCCTACAAAATGAGAACAAAATATTTTTTGTGCATACATCGTGTTTCTTGCTCAATGTGAATGTTTTCAAGAAGCAAGTTCCAAAAATTGCCAGACAATTTGAAACAGTATTACATTTTTATTTTGGTATTCCAACGTAATGAAATTGGCTTAATCTCTCAAAGAATATGGTTCATATCCGTCTTTATCATGAAAATAGGTTGTACATTTCCACAGCGAGTTTCCAAATAATTGTTACAGGCAATTTCTTAAGTTCTCATTTGGTTGGTCTCTAAAAAAAGTGTGCGAAAGGGTGTCCGGAAACTTAACCGCCATAACATATGTACGGTAAACATTACAATGACTGTATACATTGGATAAACATCTTTTGTCGGTTTACATCATTCAAACTGGCCCAAATTTTCTTGACCACGTGCAACTTCCTGTTGAACTTGACCTCTTAGCATTTCATTTGTTTGGATGGTATTCCCAATATTTTTATTTTACTTACAATTTTTATTTTTGTATCGTTCTAATTTTTTTTAGCGTTGTTAAAGCTTTATTTTAGTAGTTAGCGCAAACTGTGAAGTTAAGAAAACTCTCATGTTACTTTTAGGGGATACGGTGACCGTGTACCGTTGATAAAAGTCTCTGTTAAGTCCGGCTCTGTCTTCGCCACCTGCATAGGATGCGAGGAAAAGTGCCTCACGATTGTCTTACACGTACGCACAAGTATAATAATTTCACGCCATTATTTTTGATATTTTCACCCGCTTACTTTCTTTCTCTCGTCTTCCACCACCCATTCTCTATTTCCCACTCTGCTACCACTCACTCTCTCCGTCTCTACTACCGCATCGATTTTATACGTGTGTATCTTTTAATGCGGATATACTCGACGGTTGAGGTGTTCACGCGCATGTGCGAACGAAGATGATAATGATGCGAGCGAAGATGAGGGACGCCAGAACGATGCTATCGGAAAATAAAGAGACAAAATATTTTATTACTCTCTCGCTTGTTGCGGTGAATGATTTATTTTTTGGCCACTATGATGCCCGGTGAATG
Source organism: Polydesmus complanatus (assembly GCA_034692225.1). Lineage (NCBI taxonomy): Eukaryota > Metazoa > Arthropoda > Diplopoda > Polydesmida > Polydesmidae > Polydesmus > Polydesmus complanatus. Next base: position 5,030 of record JAQGAZ010000678.1, read on the forward strand.
CACGTAGTAGTCGAAAAAAATTGAACTGGCCGCCTGAAGATACGAAAATAAATTCAGTGATGAAAATGCGAGGAATTATAAAAATTTGCTATCGGCGCTAGTTTTATTGCGCAAAATTTGCTTTCTTGTGCACGATATGCACTTTTCTAAAATAATTAATATGCTATGCACTTTACATGTACACAGAAGTAATTTTGTACCGGTAGTGCATCAATCCAATTTGGAAAATGTTCAGAAAACGTACAATCATGAATTTTATTTTAGTAAGAAAACATTACAGTGTGCATGATCACAATGCATACAATTTAATTTAGTGCACAAATTTAGCTGAAGTGTATAAAATAAAATTTTTTAATTTGAATTATATTATTCTTTGGATTCTAAATATATTTTTGTTTTCATGCCATATTTCTTTTTTAAATATGCATGACAATAATAATGCATTAAACTCATTTTAGTCACTGCTGGATTTAAAAATCAATAAGCTACCAAATTTAGAGTACTGATTAATAAACTGCAGGATACATTATTTTTATCTTTTTTAATCGAGATTAAGTTACTAAAACTTAATTTAAAGTTTTGCTTGCTGCAAATTATTGCAAAATGAAGTTTTTAATAAATTGAATTAAATTGTGTAAAACTAGATTTAGTAAAACATTTTTATAAACAAGATCAAACATAAACTAGTTTTCAGAATTAAATTTTATTTTGGTTGATAATAAAATGTATTCGCATGATGGGTATTTACACTCCAAACAACAAACGGGAGAAGGGGAAGTCGAAAGGTTTCATGACGTCATGAAATGCGTTTGGAAAATTTAATTTTTCTATTTTTTATAGCAAGCTCAAACATAGGTTTATATCAATTTTTGTATCGCCATGTATATTCAGTAAGAAAAGAGCAGTTGGTCAATTTATTTGGCGATTGTAAAGCGAAAAGAGGCGAATGAAAGGGGAGGAGGAATGGGGGTTGGTAGGGTGAGTGAGGAGGAAAGGGGCGAGGGAGACTACAACATCTCTCCCTTTACTTCCTCTTTCCCTCTCATCATCTTTCTGCTTCTCATTTAGCATCATTCTGCTTCTCTCTTTTAGCATCAATATAATATTTCTCTTACCACCATTCTACCTTTCTCTTAGCACCTTGTCCTCTATACATTTGTTTTTTAATTCTCTTTCTGATTTCTTCTTGTTTTTTGTTTCTCTTACTGTTGATATATTGCTCTCTTTCAGCATTTTTTTGTTGCTTTATTATAATAATTATTATTCTGCCTCTCAGTATCTTTTTGCATCTTTCTGTTTTTATTTCAGAATTCTTTCTGCTTTTCTTTTTTAGCATCACTTTACTTTTCTTTTAGCATCATTCTGCATCTCTCGTAGAACCTTTCTGTTTTCTTTCTTAGCATTGTTCTGCTGTTCCCTCTCTTAACAACTTTCTGCTTTTCTCTTTTATCATCATTTTACTTCTCTTTCTCGCTCTTAGCATATTTTCCCTTTCTCTCTTTTCTTCTCAGCGCAGGATTTTACCATATGCTGACGTATGCACAGCTATGAGGTATTAATAATTAATCTATACAAAATTAATGGAAAATTATAATGCAGAGATGAGGATTATTGTGGTTTTAAGAATTGTTATTATTTTGTTATTGTGCTTTTCAGAGGTTAGTTAAGATTTGGAAAAATTTAATAAATTAATGCTGTAAGCATCTTTAAATTCATTCAGGTAGAAAGGAAATTTTATTCCTTGGAATTTTGATGCGTCGATATTAGTTTTGTTATTTTTGGATTTTTTATAGTTTTATTTTTTAAGAATTTATTGTGTTTATTTAATTTAAAAAATTTTATTTTGAGATTTTTATTTAAAAAGGTTTAAACAGTTTATTTAAATATTTTTGTATTATTAATTTGATACCTTTTAACTTAGATGTTTACCTTGTTTAGGTTTTCGTTTTCTTCCTTCTATGATCCTTGTGAATGTTTGCGTTTGGCCCTAGCGGAAATCCTGCCCTCTCTTATTTCCGTTTTTTCATCTTCCGTACCGTATATAATTTTGTGCGTTGAAGAGGGAAGCGTGAGTGGGAGGGTGGGTGTACGAGTCGTAGACGCTGGAAAGACCTTGGAATTAAACCCTCGATGGCTAGGGCAGCTGTGGCGAAACGTGTGACGTCATTACGTAATGCTTACAAATCTTTTCCCAGCGAAACACGCACCACTATTTACCTATTATTTGAAACATAAGATTTTTAATTTGAAATATTAATTGATCATCGCTTTTCACGTAAACAAAGTCGTATTGTACTAATTATTAATAAACATTTTTTTTTATGTTGCTGATTTTTTGTGTTTTTATTGATTAAGATTTTTATGATTTCGAATAATTTTGGATTTTAGACTTTTAAAATGATAGCGTTTTTAGATTTTTGAACTTGTACGATTTGAGTTTTTAAGAAATTCAGGATTTTTTGAGTTTCTTGGATACTAAAGTCCAAATTTCAAAAATTTGTGATTTTTATATTTTCAGAATTTTCAGTTTTTAGTTTAGATTTCCGAAATTTAAAATTTTTAGTTTTTAAAATTACATGTACAGTAATTTCCTGTTTTTCTTATACCGGTACTGTATAAATTTCCGATTTTTTTTTTTTCAGGATGTTGAATCAAGCTAAAATTTGAGTGCATTATACAGTATGTATTTTTTGGATTTGGGATAGAATTGGGAGTTTTGTATTTCTAGTATTTGAGGTTTTGTATTTTTTAGATTTGAGATTTTTCGCAATCTAAAATTTCAGGTTTTATATTTTCTAGAAATTTTTTTTTATTTTATTTTATTTTCTAAAATGGGAGTTTTTGTAATTTTTCAATGAGTGTCTTTGTATTTTTTAGAATAGATGAGTTTAAAGGAAGGGGCTCGGTAGAGAGGGAGGGCGATTGTTGAACAAACGTTTGCTTAGGAAACACCTGATTATGTTTTGCTATGTAACGAGCGATCAATTCTTTTTTGTGTCTCTTTGTTGGATCAAGGACATTGAATGTGTACCCAATTCAATCGATGCAACGTTTGAGTGGGTGGTTAAGCCAGGAGGCGGGAGTGGGAGGAATTATAATTGCCATGCTTATTTCGTCTTCAGATCATCTTTCCACTCATTACGCTATTTTTTTATTTACTGTATTTTATTTATAAGAGAAATGTAATTCGATTATTATTTATTATTTCTGGGTTTTAGATTACTGTACTTTTTTTGTGTCGGTTCTCAAACATCGAGTCGCGGACATTTTTTGCGTTTCGCCGTATTGCGAATTTATTAAACAGCACCGTACAGTATAAAATTAGGTAAGTTTCAAGTTATTATTTTTAAGGTATGTGGAGAACTTTGAATGAGAATGTAAAATCTTTATTCGAATTGGGTTTTTTTTTTTAAATTTAATTTAAAGCTTGAGAATCTAGACGCCGATTTTAAGGGTTCTAAAATTACGCCTCATTAAAATTTTTATAATGCGTAATCAACTTAAATAGCAGTTTTAAGTTTTTCACTAATATTTTTATCGACTTCGGAATTTAATCTCTACACTAATTATTTTTTCAGCCTAACCATATCCGATATACCCAATATCAGAATTACCGTATCAACTAAGCATTGTAACAGATCGTATCCGTGAAATGCTATACAGTATTAGAGTTTTCTCAATTTTGTTTGATCCGTTAACGCTAAAAAATAGTTTTCTCAGCTATACCGTAACTGTTAACGCTGTAAAAGAAGGCTTTTTTAAAAATTTTATCGCATCTGTTAAACGCTATAGAACAGTTTTTCAGCTTTTGTCAAATCCGATAAACGTTATAAGAGAGTTTTCTCAGCTTTACCGTATCTGGAAAACCTTGTAAGATAGCTTTCTCAATTTTAACGTATCCACCAAAATGCTTTGATGGAGTTTTCGCAGCTTGGAGCACCGTATTCATGTACGAGTAGAAAGTAGGTAATTTGCATGGACGTGTAAGAGAGTGCGCGCATGCTCATATTATTATAGCTGTGCGTGTACGCTCTCTGCTTTTAAATGAGTTTGGAGTGTCGATCATTTATCACCTACTCAATATTTGCGCAAAAAGAAGAAGAAGAAGAAAAAAGAAAGCGGCGGAGAAGAAAAGAAATTTCGATTTGCCGCTCAAAGTCATTCACGTGCGGGGCAAACAATACCATCTCCGATCACAAATCATCCTCACACCTATCGGCTGACGTCACTCGTCGTGCAGGGGAGCGGATGTAGCACCGGATGTTGTGGCTGCGAGGAGGCCCTCACCGGATTTATGCACCGATGACGGATTAATAAGTCATCCAGTTTAATTCAGTTTTCGTTTTACGCTGATCTCAGTTGCGAGAAAAACGTTGAAACAAGATCAAGTCGTTTAATCTAGATTAAGAAATATTGCGATGGCCCCCAACGCGAGATGTTATAAGGCCCCCTATCATGGTCTTTTGAGCGCGTACAATGGATTTTTCAATTACTTTTTTGAGGGTTGAAAGATAAAAAGATAAACAGTGTCTGCAACGTAACGTAAGGTGACGTAACGGTTCCGCATTATCCGCTTTACAGCATCCTCGTCAAACGAGCTATTGATTTAAAGATGGCGGAATTTCTTGGTCTGCTCATGCGCATAAGTGAAGAGCTGTGAAGAAAAAGAAAAAAAACCAAGGGGAATTTTTATGATAAGTAACGTTACGCTATTATATACAGTGCCTGCTATTATACAGGGTGGAATACGGTATTCGCTGAATTACTTTCGCGCCAATTTATCTGCATTGAAGTCGTACGCAGCGGAAAACGCGGGCTTTTTTTTTTTTATTATTATTACTTGGCGCGTGAAACTCACCTGATGCGCCACACCGCATTTTTTAATACTCTGTACAAACGTACGGTACTAGATTTTTAAACAATTGTCATTGTAGCTGGTAATTATTAAATTAGACAATTTAGCCCGAAAATTATTCCGGAAGTAGATTTTGCGGTAATGCAAAACGTTATAAAAGCTTAAATGTATTTTAAGCCGAAATGACGGTTAGGTATACAACGAAATTCTCAGTTCAACAAATTTCTCTTTAAAACGAATTTTTCAAGAACAACAAAATTCTCGATATTACGAACAGATCTGATTACTAATTTCCGAGGGCATTTAGGTAGATTTTGAGTTGGATTGAAATCGTTTCGCAGTTGAATTTTTATTTTTTAATGAATTACTAGGTACTGTTCTTAATTTTGGTTTTGAATCTCGTGGTATTTTTGTTGCAAAAGTGATTTTACAGTTGCATCTTTTTGAAAAATGTATAATTACCACTACAAATATTATTCGTGTTTCGTTTGATAAATTTTATTCAGATCAGCGGTTTCTTTGAGAACCCATCTGAAATTTAAAGCTGGTCCTAGGTGTACAAAAAGGTTCTCATTACCGTAATGTATACGAGGAAATTACGCCCGCTAAATAATAACAACGAACGCAAACTTTTGCTCGTGTGTGTAGAAAAGAGTTTATTTGCTTAAGGAGATAAATTTGCATTTTTGGGTTTTTTCAAGCTTAATGAAATTTACTTGGTTTACTCTTTTAAAGATTGGATTTGACACCATTTCTATTTCTCTCTTCTCTCTCTCTCTCCACCTTTTTTTTTTTTTTGTTTGAAATGTCGCGCGAACTAATTCGCAAACTGAGAAATTTTTCGACTCAGTTCAACTATTTCGGGTCATAAAATCGTATTAAATATAAAGCCGCGGCTTTCGTTTAGTGTAAATGCGTTCCTTTCACTACGGTTGGAACCATCTCTGGGGACTCCATGCAACCTAATCAAATGCGCTTCCTCCTCCTTCGTACCGCCAACACACGGCTTTTAAACAAGTACTTTGCGCCAATCTTTTTAACCAAGTTTTGAGTTTATGCGAGCTCTTTTACCAAGTTTTGTTCCAACGTAAACATTTTTTTTTTTGTTGAAAGTTTCGTGTTTATCCAATTTCATTTAAGTGTTTGTGCAAATATTTTTTAAAACAAATTTTGCGTTTTTTTGACGTTCAGTTTAATAATTAACAAGGTAAAATTAAAAATGAACAGGTCTAGGAGTACTGTAACAGTAGATTTGTGATAACGTTTAATCCGAACTGAAAATATTAAATGCATACTATTTCGCTGCTGCCACCTTATTTTCTAATCGACATTTAGCGACAAAACTTTAATTATTTTTTTTAAAAAAAAGCCAGGGCATTGTTTTTATTCAACATTGAAAACAAATCAAAGATTTAACCAACAGAAGTATTTAAAATAAAAGGTATATGGATTTGCAAACCCATAATTTTGATATAAATTAGGCTGCTTTTTCTATGAAATTTATCCAAATCTTTCAAATGATTAAAGAAGCTGAGTTTATTTTAAAAGAAATTTAATAAAATGTAGATGGACTGGTGGTAACTAATTACAAAGACACACGCTGCTTGGAATGCAGGTGATTACAGAACGTAATCATGTGAACGTTGTCAGAAACAGTATTTGGGGCCTACTCGTACACCCAAGTCTAGTTTTGCATCATTCATATATGCGATTGAAAAAACCGTATTGCAAAGTGATTAACAGTTTATCATATTATAATACCATCATTTCCTACGAGTAGATTTCTTTCGTTCACATAATAAATTATAATTATGGTCTAAAATGCAGCGTGCTATTATAAATAATATTATAATAATGTGGTGTGCATTTGAATGCCTTTTAAAAAATGCACCGTTTTTTACCGTATGTTTATAAAAGTTAATAACGGTTTTTAAAAACAATAGTACATGCATTTGAACAGTAAAATTTCTTACTGAAGGAAAACAAAATGACAAAGATGCAATTTCAAAAATACGATAATGCAGAGCGGAATCAGGTGGCTGAAATGATGCAATGGCGAAAATACGATGATGCAAAGCGGGGTCTGATGGTTATGCAATAGCGAAATGATTCATCTGGAATAATTATGATAATAATGTCCCGGGGATCCAATATCTCGATTTAGATACAGTAAAGCCCAGCAAACATAATTTTAGAAACTACAGTACTTGACTTTGTAAAAAAAAATGTGACTTTAATAAGATAACTTATTTTGTTTGCAAGTAACTTGCGTTTGTGTGAACTAGCCTTCACCCTCAGCTTTTCTAATCTTAATTCAACTAAAATCTTTGAGAGATAAAAAAAAAAAAAACCACTGGGAAATATTTCTCATTTAATTTGCATAGTGTTTTCCACCTTTTTTTTTTTTTCCTTTCTTTATTTCTTTTTTTTTTATATACGTGTTATTTAAATAAGAGAAGACGCGTTAAGTTGCACATTCTATGGGGACTTTCAAGTTAACAATAAAATTTAAAACAATTGTGTGCTCTATTTTCTTTTTTCTCTTTCTCTCTCACTCACTTTATGTTATTATATTGTGTATTAAAATACGAAAACAGTGTCAGTGTGGGCCAAAACAGGGAATAATTTTGATTATTGTTTTGTACTTTTTCTAATTCTTGATTGCTATTCTGCGATCTAGATTTGTTAAACTTTGTTATAAATGTGAGGCCAGAATGTCACCCCTGTATATGTTCGTCCACGGAAGTAGGTAGAGTAAGAGTCACCTATCGGGCCATCTAACTACTTGCCAGGTCCGGCGTTGCTTAACGTTAAAGTGCAATATCTAAGTTTGTCATAAAATTAATGTGGATTGTATCTTGGTACATGTACACTGCTTATTTTTATTTTTGAACTTTAACTTTTGGGATTTTTAGTTTATTCAGTTATTCTCAACTTTAATTTAAACCATTATTTTTCTTATTTAGTTTAGAGGGAAAGAGGGAAAGACAGCTTTTCAGTGACTTTTTGAGCTCAATTTATGGCTTATTAAATTAAATTATTTTCTACTTAATTTTATTTCAGTGTTGCTTTTTTTTTTTCTTCTCCCTAAATAAAATAAATGATATTTATCGCTCGTTCGCCAATAGACGGCGCTATTGTCTGCTCAAAAACCCACATTGACATTTTTTCATCAAACCAAAGCCACACTCACAATATTATACCCTACGTACGACTTTAAATATAATGAATAATTCATGCTGTAAAAAGGCCTCGTCCTGACTGCGCATGCGCAAGAAAAGGTCTACTGTTTTTCTTTCTTCTTTTTTTTTTTTATGACGCGTATGTAGTTTATGCAATATAACACAAGTAGGGAACGATCAATTCTCTCTACGCAATGTCAATAAGATGGAGAGAGTGATGGGAATGAGTGAGGGAGGGAGGGCACTAAAGATGAGCGCGTTCGTTGCCACTGAAATAATTTTTTAAATCTTGATTAAACGACCGAAACTTGGTTTAAAAGGTTCTACTACTGGTAATCGAGATTAAGCTTTTTCAAACTAGATTTAGTAAAACCCCTTTCAAGAACAGAGAAGTAAAAGTTAAAACAGTTTTTTGAGCTTGAAACGGAGAACTAACGCTTAAAACTTAGAACTGACACTTAACAATTGGAAGTACCACTTAAAACTCTGAACTAAAGCGTAAAATTACTAATGCTTATAACTGAGATCTTAAACTTAACACTTAGAACTAAAGCCGAGTTTAAAATTGAGAAGTAAAACTTTGATAATGAGAATAGAAACTAAGAACTAAAGCTTAAGCATCGTTTTTAAAGTTTGTATTTTGAGTTGGCGCTACATAAAGTTCATGAATGTCACGGCTTTTGATAAATCGTTTTGCTGAGAAAACGAAGTGACAGATTGTGTTCGCATTTAATAGCGAGCGTTGGTATTGAATAGCGCCACCGCCGGCGTCACCTGTGCGAAACGGAGGAGATGGAGTGACGTAGGGAGAGATAAAAGAAGTTGGTGCTAAGTTTACATTGCGACGGCTGCTGCAAACGCGCACTATCCGTCAATATTTAGTGCTTGTTCCGTAAATTTATATACGCACGCATGCGCACTCGCGCGCCTAATCTTATAGATTTATATTTGGCGTATTGTTACTAAAAATAGCCCGCGTGTTCCACATGAAGATGATGGGATGACAGGAAGAGAGCGAAACCTGTGTATTTATATACAGACACATTGCAGAGAACAGTCTCTCAACCTTGTAACTCGCGAGTCGTTTAAGGCTCTAACTCTGGGGTATTGACACTTCCTGTGAATGATTTTGGTCGGTGGTCCGTAATGCAGAATAGGTTGAGAAAGAGAGAAACACTCGCGAGATGTTCAGACACAGGAAATGCATGTGCGATGACGTCAAGCGCATGTGGAGCGTCACTTTTCAGTTTATGACATATCACATAGATAGCGGTGTGTGACGTAAGAGTGCTTACGGTTCGAACACACGTAACGCTTGTTTACGCTTTTCCATCTGAAAAAAAATTGTTGTTTTAAGCTTGTCTCAATTCGCGCTTTTTTTTTTGTTGCTCCTAGTATCCGATTATTTCTTAAATAAATTTTTATGTTTTTATTATTACAGTGAAACCCGGTTATAGTGCGATTTAAAGGACCGAAAAATATTCTGATAACCACTTTCTTTTAGCGTTTAAATGATCAAGAAAATTCTTTTAGAGTGTTTAGCTGATTCGGAAAGATGAAAGAATATTCATAATTATAGGGTTAAGATTATACGGTAAAAAAAGAGAAAGCTTTCCTATAGCGTCTTGCGGAATACGGAAAAATGAGAAAGCTTTCTTATTATGTTTTACGGAGGCAATGAAGCAGGGTCAGCATTTCCCCCCTAGCGTTTAGGGGATATGAAAAGAATGAGAGAACTCTTAAAACGTTTTTTTGATACGGATAAGTAGTTTAGATCTCTTTCCAGGCTAATTAATTCGCATAAAATCAATTATTTTATGCCATTTTGGAGCATTTAATTATGTAATTACTCGTAATGAACACGCGCGTTGATCAATCTTAAATTGAGTTGGGCTAACATTTTTCTACAAGTAATTATTATTTTCATTGCTTATTGACTTTTAAGAAAATAACATGGAAGTTTTCATTTTATGCTTTTTCGTGGATTTAAATTTTTGCATCCGTTCGATGCATTTATCTATGATTAACAGTTACTGTACCGCTCTCACTTTGCGTCTTCTCGTTTTGCATCGTATTTGCAAGGAACGCAAAGCGAGGTCTTGGTTTATCTATTACTAAACAATCAATTTCAACGTTCAAATGAAAAGGGAAAAGGTCATTTACCGGTAAAAAAATAAATTAGTTTACGCTTGTTTTAATTTTTAAGAATTGATTTTAATCTTTATTTATTTGATTCTTGTGTAAATAATGTTGGTGGGTGGGTTAAGCTCGCACATATACGCTAATAATAATAGGATTAGTAGATGGATTATGCGAGTTCGCGATTGGTGGAAGAATGGAAATGACGTAATCCGATTACGTTACGGATCCAGGGAAAAGGACAAATGAGATTGATTGTTGGGTGGTGGTGAGGTGATGGACGAGCGTGACCTTCTGCGTGGATGTCATCGCAACTATGAAGAACAATCGTTACTTTCACTCGCACTTTTTCTTAATCATTTTTAATGAAAAAAAATAAGTTTCGCTTTTAAAACATTTTAATTTTTTAAGTTTTTAAAAGTTTTTTTAAAAAAACTGGATAAAAATTTTGCCATTTTTTAGAGAATTTGGTCTTTTTTTTTTTTTAAATTATTTATTTTTTTTGGGAGATTTTTTGATTTTTAAGTTAATTTAAATGCTGATTTTATTGAGTGTTTTAAAGATATTTTTGGAGTTTAAATTTTTTTGAATTTCCATGAGTTTTTTTAAGATTTTTTTTTTTTATTGATTTTTAATTTTTAATGATTTATTTATTTATTTTTGATTTTGAAAATTTATAATTATTAGGCTATATTACTCGCCTTGTTGATTGGTTTTGGTTTATTATTATTTATTTATTTTTGATGTCTGTGATTTGAAGGAATTTTTTTTTTTACATTTTTTTAACTAAAAAATTTCATGATTTTTGTATATTTGTAATAATTTTCGAGATCTTAATTGATTTTTACTTTCGCAATTTTTGTTTTATTTTTTAATTTTTTTTTAATAATTATTATTATTACGGTGTTCGGAGTTTTGCATTTCAAACCCTCTAAATTTTAATTAACAGCGATGAATCGCGTTTGTCTCGAAAACGTTTTAAAAATAGACGTTGATATTTCTAAAAATAAATCATCTCGCGCGTCACCGGAAGTTCACTATTCCGCTCGATTGTTCTTACGTAATCGACCTCATTTTCTACCTTCTGCCTCTCCTCTCATCATTCCGCTAAAGAAAACTAAAACAGGAAATAGAAAAGTCTGACGTCATCAAAAGCGAATCGAAACACTTTTTACCGATATATTTTATTTATTTATTTATTTTTGTTTTATTTTGGTGTTGCTAAAAATAACATTTCGTTATCCCATTCGCCCACCCTTCGCCCCTCCCTCCCCCCCCCCCCTTTCCCTCAACCCACCCGAGTCAACGCTCCCGATGCATTTTAATGTCCTCATGACGTCGTGCAACTGGGCTAACGTTTCCTTTGACGTCACAATGACGTCAAATGGCGAAGGGAGACGCAACCACCGCCATATTATTATACGCAACGTTTTACAGCTGTTTTTACTGAGAAAAATCTTTATACCGTTTATACAGGGTGCTTTTTACACCATCTTTTCTATTACAATGCAGGATGTTCGGAAAGTCCTTGTGCATTTGATTTAACAAATTGAGATTAAGTGTAAAACAAGAATTAAAATAATGTAACTAGATTACCGGGTTTCAGTTGGTTTTATCTTGATTATTGAGAATTAAAATGTTTTCTTCTGATGGCAACAATGTAGATTGTTCACATGGTTTAAAAACAAAACAAAAAAAAAAGAATTTAGCAATTTTTGGCCGTTTTTTTTAGATCAATATAGCAACATTTTTGTATTGATAAATAAATAAAACACTATTTAAATAATAAATTAAATTTTTTTTTTATATACCGGTACTGTATAAGAATAAAAGGAAAATGCGAAATCGATTTTTTACTCCCCCCGTAACTTATGCACGTGAAAATATAACTGGAAATGCAACCAATTGGAAGCGGCACCCTGTAAACGGTAGTCGCGATGAATAACGGTTTCGAATGCGCAAACTCAGTGGCTTTTATTAATTTTCTTTTCATATTTAAATGAAGCTAATCATCATTTTTGTTCGGGGAATTTCGAGTCTGTTTAAGCACAGCTCAATTGGTTAAACAAGGGGGGGGGGGGGGGGGGGGGGAAACGCTTTTTCCAACGATATTTTATTCATAACGTATTTCATCGATTTTAAGGCCACGTCATCGATCGCAATTTCAATAAAGCTACGTAACTGTAATTCGAAATTAGCGTCGATTGTCAACTTAAAAAATTATATGGGAGGATTTTTAGTTGTCGAATCAATGAAATACGGAATAACGTTTTAATAGACGGTTTTATCCACTACTGGCATTTATCACAATGCCGTAATTATAATACGGTACACTTTGTTAGTGACGTGGATAAGCATGCGCACTGCGTTTATTAGGTCTCTTATGGCTTTTAGCGGATAAGGTAACGTTATCTCGTTTGAAATGTTGTTACTTTTGATCCGCGAAAGTATCAATTTCTTTGTTTTTCGTCATTTTTTGAGAGGAGCAATTATCATTCACTAGCCAATTAAATATTTCTTATTGTTAAAGTTGAAATCAACAAAAAAAATATATATATATACATTATTTATTTAAAAGTTTTTTTCTTTTTTTTTTTGAATAGCGAATGGGTAGAAAAGATATCGTAACGCAATGAAAGTGGTTGACGTCATTATATTTTTCTTTTCAATTGGATTTTGTTCATCTGCAAAACGGAAACTGCGTTTTTTTTCTTCTTCTTTCTTTCACCTTCTGCGCGACTCAATCTTTTTTTCATTTCCAAGTGCTTTTCCACGCGTTTCCTCCTTTCCTTCCTCCTCCTAACAGCCAATTGTACAAGTGGGCGCCGTGGCTACGACTGCAATTCTAACGGTAAAAAAAAGCGTAGTATTAGAATGAAAGTGATACAAATTAAAATGCAAACATTTCTTTTCGATGTTTTAAGTTATTTTTATAAACTAAAAATAAACTTCTAAAATTTTAGCGTAGTTGATGAATCTTATAATAGACATTTCTTAACTTGCCAGTATCTGATGAACGTTATTTTCTAGCTCTACTTTATCCGTTAAAGTCTAATTACAATAGTTGCCGAATCCAATAAACGCTTTAAGATGGCTTTTTATACTTCACCCAATCCGCTTATCGTTATAATACAGTGGGAGCTAGATAAGTGGAAACCTCAATAAATGAGGTTCTCGGTCCGAACTTTTTTTTTTTAAAACCTGAAAATCCATATAGCTTTTTTTTTTACCGTATAAGTGATAATTATTATCTTTGAATTGCTATTATTGTAACATATTATAGCAAGCTTTAAGCTTTTTTTGCGAGAAAAAATTAATATTAAATTAATTAGATTTTGAAAAAAATTTAATTTATTTTTTATTATTATTGTTTTCTCTAAAAAAAAGTTTTAAAAGTGGGATTTAAACCAAGTTCGTGGTATCTCTTTAAATGGGAAATCATTGAAAGATTTGGCGAATTCCCACTTATCCAGATTCCATTGTGTTGGCCATTTATTTGAGATTAATTATTTTTTGTGAAGTGTTTACTGACCAGTAGAAAACAAGCTCCTAACAACAGAGATTTGTGAGAGGCGGTCAAATCCTGAGGAAAAGATATCTCGGTACCGGAAAAGTGTTCATGTTGCGCAGTTAAAGAACTCCAAGAAATTTCTCCGATTTGAGTCATGTTGTTGGGTAGCATTACCTACATAAAACGAGAGAGAATGAAGAAATTAGTTTCCATCGATCTGTACGTATTGATTGGTTTTATTTTACTTGGAATTCATAGTCCCATAACAACGGACAATCGATCGTCACGTATCTGCGCTTAATTAAAAAAGCACAATCTCCGCTGCGATCTTCTAAAATGTAGTAATTCCCCTTATTATACGTTTTTTCCACGTTGCCAATAACAAAACCGTTCGGTGACGTGACTTCCAATCGGCAGCGCTGCAATTAATATTCAAATGATTTAGGTTAACCAATATTAAATTTCGATTAAAGCTGGCAAATAATTAATGAGCTAAACATAATTTATGGAACGCCAAACAAAAAAGGAACCAAAGTTACCGAAAACTCAAAGCGGTCAAAGCTCCAAAATAGTGAATAAAGTTTGGAAAACGGTAACCGAAGTCACATTTATTGACGTTCAAAAAAGAAATAAATTCAAAATGAGGTAGGCCAGCGTTTTATTGCCAATTGAAAAAAATGTTGGGTAATTATTTTGATAACTGAGATTTTTGAAAAATTAAATTAATTGAGTAAAATACTTTTTAATTTACTTTTTTGAGTTTCATTTCGAACATTGTGTTGGTTTTGACAGCGTAAATTCGCCTCAAATTCATAATTTGTCCACCGCTGCGGTCCATAATCGCCATGTCGAAAAATCCTTTGCGCACATTCGATCGGTCTCCTTATCAGATAACAAAAATCAATCAATTTATAAAAGTTTTTTTTTTAAATTAATTTCAAATAAATGACTCACTGGTTAGGCCTACGAATCGAATTTCTTCCCGATCGTCTAATACCACGAATTTACAGTGAGGCATCCTGTCCAACCAATTGAAACCTATCGACGAGCAAACAATACTTTTTTTCATCGATGCTAGTGTAACTTAATATTAAATGACATTATTTTTTATGTTTTCGGGTGGAAGAGGGGGGTTTAAAAGGCAGTTTATATTTCCCAAAGGAGTCTCTGATCATTACCTAAGAATTTTTGACCCCAATTCTGTTGGCTCGAAGAAATATCAAATACAGCGAATCGATTCACGTTATCGAGTTGGGGAATACACATCCGGTTGGCCGAACATCGGACGCCTGCAACAAATTAATGAGACCAACGTTATTTCGGTTACTCGCACAAAAATAATCACAATATCAACTCTTTTAGCCCTATACACTTGAACTACATGTATACAGTTTTGCATCCGCTAAACTTGGTTTATAATACATGCATTATTATCTAAATTTACTTGTTTTTGGTGAGAGTGGGCTATGAGAGGACCAGCTACTGTTTTCGCCCATCTCCTCATCTTCTCGATTTGGCAAAGTAGTGTTATTATCCTCATCCAAAATTTGTATTTCCAAGTTCCGGCCTTGTTCGACGAAGGGTTTGTGAAGCCCCTGGCTACTTCCTGTTTGTTCGTCGACGTCATTTGTTTGAGAATCGGCGTTGGCTGTGGAATTGCGATGGATTATATATTGTCTCATCAATTGCCGACTTCTCGTTCGAAGCAAAGTGGCCGCCTCCTCCTCTTCCGTTTCCGCTTCAGATGACCGCTCGTAAATATTAGGATTAGTAGCAGACAATTCCTCCTTCTCGCGTGATTTATTCCCATCGTTTTGCTCCTCCTCGTCGAATTGAATTAAATCGTCGTTACATTTCGATTTTAATATGGGAGTTAGACCGCCATTTGGACTCCCTTCCTGTTTAATAGAAATGGGATACAAATTTATGATTTGGAGATTTTGTTTCCATTTTAATACATGTTTTGAACAATAATTTTTTTAAGAATATCAAAAATCCAATTTTTTGTTTTGAACAGCGATTTCAATTTTTTAAATATTGAGACTAGTTAGTGTTGTTGCTACCAAAAAAAATAAATAATAATAATAATAAAAATTAAATCAGATAAATTTGTGGACCTGAGCATGCGCATAGTTTTTTTTAAGTTTGGCTTGTTCTAGAAAGAGTTTAATTGTCATTAAAACTTTAAAAAATAGCAATTTTATTGTAAGAAGGGCTGATATGGGGCCTTTTATAAATTGGGGAGAAAGAGGGTTTAGAATAATAGTACCGGTATTATCTCTAAAAAATTATCTACTTAATAATTAAATTTACCGTATATACAGTAGAATGTAATTTTAACTCACTTTTTTAGGTAAATTCTCCGCAGTGTTGTTATTTTTTGAGCTGAAAGTCACTCGACGTTCTTTCGTCATTGTTGCCATTTTTAGAACTTATCCAAACTAAAAGTCGCAAAAAAAAAAATTAGGTTCAAAAAATTTTGCGTTTGATGTAAAAAAAAAACATTTAATTTTGCAGCACGCAAAATAAAAATCGAAGCAAAAGCTTGGATTGAAACTTTTACGTAATATGCGAGCGTATTGAGTCAAGTGTTCGGCGATCACTTTTGGTGTGTTGTCGATATAGATGGCTGAATTAGTTTTTAACTTTACATCCCAAGCAGAAATCCTATTTGGAAATAATATTTCATATTTTTTTTTTTATTTTGAAGGAAATAAATTTGTCATGCGCGACAAAAATAACAATCGTTTCCGGATTTCTGTTATGTAAATTTAATTCATTATTTTCATTTATACTGTATTTGTAAATCTGTGTGTTTATGGGGGATATTTCTCTTACTAATTTAATATTAAAAATAAATTTGTAGGTAAATGATATCCTTTTTATTGCTATTGTTATTAATAAGTGGTACATCCTGGATAATAACCTAACTAAGCCAGTGCGTTACAGCTTCTCATCAGCTTTACCGTATCCGCTAAGCACTAGAAGAGACTTTTATCATTTTAATACCATATCCGTTAAACGCTATGAGGAATTTCATCACATTTGTCGTATAAACTAAACGCGATAAAAAGGGTTTTATCAGCTTTACTTTATCCGCTATACGCTATAACAGAGTTTTACCATATTTACTGAACACTATTATAAATTTTTTTTTATTTTTATACCGTATACGGTAAGTGCTGTGAGAATTTTTCGTTTCTCACTTATTAACGAACCGCTATAAAAGAGTTTTATAAGTTTCTCCGTATCCGTTAAACGTTATCAACTTTTTTTTCGTATTCGAGAAGTTAATTTTTTCAGTATTTTCGTGTTCGCTAAACCCAATAAAATAGTTTCATCATATTTACCTTATTTCTCGATAAGACAGTTTTATCAACTTCCGGTATGCGACATTGGTTAACCGCTGTGTGCAGTGGACATTTCATATTTTTCTACTTTAAAATTTATTATAGATGCTTTTTAAATGTTTTGAGGTCAAAACATTAAATAAAAATTTGCATAAATTTGGTTTTTAATTGCGATGAAAACGATGTTCTACAGTGATAAGAATTAATTTCCATAATATTACAATCTGCGCGCTATGAACTCGATATTGCGTTTGCGCATGCGTCATCCATTTGACCAACAGAGTGTACCGTATTTTAATTGCAATAATTTGCAACTACAGTTTTAAAATACGGTGTATTCTATAACTGCTAAGGATTGATCTTCAAGACTTGAAATAACTTCAGTAATAAAATGATAAACGTAGACCTATATTGTGCGTAGCGCTTAGCGGAAGTTGATAAAAGTCTTTAAAAATAGATATTAAGGTTTAAAAGTGTAATTATTTCGGCCATGCAGGTTACGTCCTACGTTATGTTTGTATATTTAACTAGATATCGCTACACTTAATTCGCTCTTAGGTTGAGCTTCTTTTCCGGTATACGTGACTTCACTCTATTAGAATTAAGTAAACTAAGCGTGTCTTTAAGTGGAAGCACTTAATTGACAAGGCAATCTTTAGTTAGTGAGACGGTTAGGGGGAGGCGAAGAACGGAGGGAGAGAGAATGAATGGAATGGGTTAAAAGGGTCGAGTGAACGAGTGGTCATATCTAAAATTTAAACGCATTTGGCGAATGCAAAAAGCTTAATTAAATAGGCCTATGCCAACTTCACGTCAGTTTTCAACTGTCGTGACTAAAAAAAAAACCCCTGGTAATTAAGTTAAGTGAAATTAATTAATAATAAAGTAATAGGCTGCTTAGCGCGGTTTGAAAATTTGAAAATATTTAAATTTTAACTTTCAAAATAAGTATAAATTCTAAAAAATTAGCATGCGAAATTATTTTGTTACTCTGATATTTTAATTTTTTTTTACAGCCATTTACAGTAACTGTACTGTACAGTAATTCAATTTTTTTTTTAAGAAAAACGTGAAAAAGATTCTGTGACCAAAAAATTTGCATGGCTTACTTCAGAACGAAAGCGCGGTGTAATCAGGCTTCAATAATTTAAATTGGTTATTTTAATTGCCCTTTATTTTTTAAAAAACAAGGGTAAAAAAATTTTTTTTTGGAACAAAATTTAATTTTCATTTTTCATTTCTCGATTAACTCGGTTTCAAACATTGCAGCATATTTCCAGAACCGATTACCAAGGCTAATTGAGGTAGGCTTATCGGTATTAGTAATTACTATAGATTACAAGAACTTTACACACATTTTAGGCTTAATACATTTTCTTAATAATTATTATGGATTAATTAATGTACAGTATCTTATTTCAAAAACCTCAGAAAGTGATTATTTATTTTCAATTTTCATCCCTAAATTTTTAATTACTTTTTATTAATTTTTACTTTACAGTATACAACTTTTCTAAAGTGTGTGTGTTTTTTTCAAAGAATTTTAACGATTTTTTTAAGACTACTAACGTCTACGCAAAGTGTTTTTCCACATAAAATGATGCAGCTGGAGCGCCACATAGCGAGATGCTTTATAAACACTTTTAAATGTAGACAATTTCATTGAATAATTTTTTGCACTTATAAATTATCTGTAAGTAAAAACTAAAATAATATTTGCATGTATCTAGGAATTCCACATTTCTGCCTTTTATTGTAAGTTATTCAACCATTGCTCAAAGCATCCTCAAAAGTTGTTAAAACACTAAGAAAAATGTGGAAGAAACGATTTCTACGCATTTCTTTCTTATTCTATAGCAGTATAATATTATCATTTAAATGTTGTTTGTGCCACTCTGCAACTTAATCCTTCGTTTTATAGCTTTTTCCACTTGTCGCATTGCGTAGATTCCTCATTGACACTAGAGGCACCCTGGCGCAGTGGCTCGTTCTACGATGGCTTAGAGGAACACTCAGCCTAAAAACACGTTTACAGTACTCGCTAATAAAATACAGTACCGGTAGTATTAAATTTCAAACACTATAATTATTATGCCCAAAACCATCAAATCATATGTGTGGTTGATTGATTTAAATAACCATTACTGTATTGCGTATTTCTATCCAAAACAAAATCATTCAGGAAAATAAAGTGTCCTGCTGTACGAAAGGCTTGACAGGCCACTGTTACAGGTAAAATCAAGCTGCTCGTAATGCCTTGGATTAGTAGAAAATGATTAATTTTACAGAAAAGGGGAGCATTTACACTTTTAACCCCCCGCCTCTTCCCTCCCTCCCCTCCCCCCCCCCCAATGACGTTCTTGTCGTTATGCCACTGAACTATAAGCTCAACTAAATAGTCGACATGCAAGAAAATTTCAGTTATAAATAAGCAAATAACTTCAGCTCCAGGAATCATCAAAAGTAGTTAGATGGGTTAGCTTGCATTGTTTGACTGTTAAAGTGACCCTTACGGGCTTTCGTAACAACGACGTCATTTTTTTTTGGTTAATTATGTTGAAGCGTTTGGTTTGAACGAACAGACGTAGAATCCGAATATTTCACCAATGATGAAATGTAAAATATGATTTTGGGAGAATAATGATTTTACATTTGACCCCCGGGTGAAATATTCGCTAATGATGCTCTTCTGAGCCACAGTAGCTATCGAATCAAGCGCTTAGGATGGGCATCAGGAGTGGAATGTGGGCATTGCTCTCAGCTGCTTTAACGTTGCGTCAGAGTAAGCGTCAACGTAAGCGTTGCGAGCATTATTTTATGGGTTTTATGTGCTCGCGAGCAACAAAACATTCATCTTTCGTTGCAACTTGCTGGCTTTTTATTTATTTTTTAAAAGAAAATACACTTCTACTGACCAACAAAAAATATAAATGTTCGTTAAAACTTAAAAGATCGATATTCAGAAAGAATGATAGATGACGAGCATTCGCGAGCGGTGACAGTATACGTTTATTTTGCTTAAGTGTGTCCCTTGCATTAAAGCGCTCTTACGTAAACACGCCATTTGGCTACGCGCTTGGCTCAGTTTTGCTCCAAAACAACTTCCTCCATTGCTCTCTCTCTCTATCTTGATAACATACGTAACAATTTGGACTTTTCATCACAACAAGGATTTTAAATTTTGGAAGTTTGATGACATTTCACGGTAATTATAATGACATTTATCGTAATCGCTAGCGAGCGATGCTTTGATTTTAAGTTTTATAAGATAAGAGTTTAGGTTTATAAATAGTAAAATGAAAGTAGGCATCGTGAATGACCTGTTCAGTCATCCACAGCATAAACATGTATAATACTGTGTAGACTACCATAGGAATGCATTATGTCTTCATTGGGGTTTTAGGTCAGGAAATATTTCTAGGAATGTAGAACGTTGCATTGGGGAAGGAAAAAGCCAACCAAGCCTATCCCAGAAAATATCGGCTTGCACGAATTTCGACAGCAATACAATCAAATTTCCTCTTTTGCGGTAAAACCGTGTTGACATCGTTTCAATACACGTGATTGTCATCCTCGAGCATACAATATAGTTAGCAATATTTTAGATTGGTGACAGTTTCATCTTTCACTTCCTCTTAAAAGTGTGATAATTTTTCCTTTTTTTTTTATTTTATTTAAAAAAAAATATTTTTTAAGCACGGTATTTTATTACGTTTTTCTTCTTCTCATAGTTTATTGAGTTTAACAAATTTTATTGAATTTTTATAAACTTTTGTACTCGTATCTATCATAAATCAGCATTGTAAACTTACACGTAAGTCGTTTTATTATATTTTTTATAAATTAATGAAACTTAGATGAAATAATGCAAAATAAGTGAGCATTATTGAATATTAATTTAGTTTTAACTAAATTTAAAACAATTGTAAAATTTTCAATGAAATTAGATTTGTGAGTTAGTTTTAAATACTGTACTGTCAATGTAATTTGTTTATTCTAATAAGAAAACCCAGCATTTTATTATTTTGAAAAGTGTAGTTGTATTGAAGCGAGAAAGGCGGTTTTAAACAGGTAGAAATTGATGACCAAAATAAGCCTTGTGTAAACAAGTTGATGACGCAAGCTTATAATTCTGATGACTGGTTGACACGTATATTGTTTCCCATTAATTAAAGTTGCAATTCAAAAAACACAAGAATTTTTGCCGGTACAATTTTATACCGTTGTTATTTTAAGTTTGATATAAAAAGAAAACTTTAATTTTTATCATTAATTTTATTTAAGATCATCGAATTTTTCTATTCAAGCAGATAATAATTTACCGGTATGCAACAAATATTGTAACTTAATTCCATTAGGACTGATTACGCGTGAAACTGATTAAACAATTTGAAGAACAATTTTTATGATTTGTTTTTGTTTTTTTTTTTTTTTGATAAAAAAAATATGTTTATTAATAAATTATTAGTATACACTGTACTGTATTTTATTAATACTGAAAGAAAGCTGACTGTCATCTTTAACTGAAATAATAAATTGCTTTGATAAAAAAATTTTTAATGTGAAAATCAGGATTTTTTTTCTCAGAAAAATTACGGTAGTAGATAACTACCGATATCTATAAAAACAAAGAATTTTTTTTTGGGGGGTTGAAGAAATTATCTTTTTCAGATTAAAACATATAATTTTCAAATAACTTAAATTTTGTTTTTGATAAAATAGTAAAGTTGTTTGTACATGTATTATAAAGTGGAATTTTTAGGTTATAGAAATTACAATTTTTTTTACAGTGCATGTAATGCGATTTGTAAGATAAAAAAAAGCTCAATACAGTACATGTGCTCAAGATTAAAAAGGAAAATTTTAAATAAAATACATGTAGTATGATAGGGTAGATATTTTAGGATAAATAAAGTAAATTTTTATTTGGTTTAAAAGTAAATCGATTCCCTTAAAACAACTTTTCGGCTACTTTTATGAATCGTTATCATAAATGGAATCAAATACATATTGACCCTCTTACCTTGTTTGTGCAGTATACACACATTAGTAAATTTAAGGTTGCTAAGGTTTCACTCGAGCGCATCACTTGCTCATTTTCAATGGCAGTTGAAAGACGGAACAAAAAATCATAATATAGATCGCGGACTCATCGTTGAAATTTATTGATAACTAATAATTCTATAACGCACGAGCTTTTCCAAACGTAAAATAACCTTGAAAGTCTGCATAGTATAGTAACAAAATAAGGTTCAGCTGGTTTCCATCTCACACCTGTTTATTCATTCAATATTATTTTTATTGTTCTAGATAAAGTGCAATAGAAAATCGTAAATGGCAGCTCCGCAAGAATATAATATGGGACAATATCCCCCTGGATATCCTCCTCCTGGTGGATACCCACCACCTCAACCTGGATATCCTCAACCTGGCTATCCTCCTCCAGGGGGATATCCACCACCTCAAACGGGCTATCCTCCGCCGCAACCGGGGTATCCACAACCTCAAGCTGCTGCAAACGCAGGTAAATAATTGGGTTTTGTTATACAGTAATAATGTGTTACGTAGCATATTTGGTACAAGGTTAGAGAAAAATGTGGGAACTTGCAAAACGTGCAAATTTAATAATTATTATGTAAAGCTTTTTGCTTTCAAAATTTAAGTTCAGTACAAACTTTTTATATGGATGAAATTATTGCTAAAAATATTAATTTTAAAAAGATTAACCTATAAATTTTTCGGATTAAATTAAGGAAATTTTTTTTAGGAAAAATGTTTTGGATAGATATTTGTTTTTATAGTGAAATAATTTGGATAGATGATGGTTTTTAAATGAAAATTAATAATTTCTAGATAAAAATTTTAATGAAATAAAAGTGAAATTTTTTTATGGTACCGTAAATAATTGAAAACATTTTAAGATTAACAGTGCAGTATTTTTTTTTTGGGGACAAGCAAAAAAATTATTTAAACAACCATAAAATGCGCAATACTGTATACGAGGAAGTAAAATTTGTTGCGTGGTGTAGTTGATTTTTTATTTTTTATGGGTGAAGGAGTAAAATAATTGAATCTGTTAGTTTCATAATTGAGATAATTTGATTACAAAAATTAATTTTAACATTAATTTTTGGATCAAAACTTTCTAATGAGTTGAAGAAAAAAACAAGTCCAGAGCAAGTTTCCTTCTCATTTAAACGGTTTTGCTTAATATTATATTAATTAATATATAATTATAATATAATTATATATATTATAAATTATATATTATAAAAATTATATATTATAAAATATATATTATAATTAATATATAATTATATTTATTAATAATATAATATTATTGGTTTTGATAATATTATTTTGATGGTTCATAATCATTGTTACTTATTTTAAAATACTGGTAAATCATTTTTGCTGGATTAGCCAATGATACTTTTCGATTAGCCCACCGAAATGTGACTATTGTACCACCAAAAGTTCATGCCGGTAATAAAGTTTATTTCTCACAACCAAAAAAAAAAATTCTATTTTCTAAAAACACATGGAGACCTATGTTAGTTTTTAAAAGGAAACAAGTCCAAGTCAATTAACCATTAATAAATCAGCAATTTATTAATGAAAATTTGAAACAAATTCCCTAAGTACAGTATTAATGGAAGGGCACCTGAATGTTTTAAAATAATGAAATAGTGATTATCGATTAAAATGAAAAAGCAACGCGTTTTTCGGTTCTTCTAAATTAAAAAATAACATTGTCGGACATTCCAAATAATCGATCCAATTATAAGAATAGTAAAAACACATTTTTGCGGTAAAAAAAAGTTTTTATGTTAAAAGGCAAACTTTTGGATGAAAAACAATATTTAATTTTATGATAAACCGATGGGTAAAAAGTTAAAATTTTATAGCAAAAGAAAAAAAAAACGTGTGTAATATCAACACTTTTATTAACAGTAATTTTCCGGACACAAAGTTTAAGACATCGCTCCTGTATGTGAAAACTTAAAGCAAATATTTTTGGTGGGGACAATTGACGATAATTAGGCCTACAATAAAAGTCAACCGTTTGCTTACCAAATAAAAGTAGACCTACTGCCATTTAATTTTCTTTTTTTTTTTCTAATTTATTAGATATGTGGATGGCCGTTCCTCGCGGAATTCCAAATTGTCCGCCTGGGTTAGAATACTTAACGATGATTGATCAGCTGTTGGTAAAACAAAAAATAGAGTTGTTAGAAGCATTTACCGGGTTTGAAACAGCCAACAAGTATCAAGTGAAGAACGCTATGGGGCAGAAAGTGTATTACGCTGTTGAAGGTTGACGCTTTTTCAATGTTTTATTTTTACAATTATAGTACTAAAATTGTTTTTACTATTTTAAGAAAATGACTGCTTGACGAGAAATTGTTGCGGACCGATTCGTCCTTTCAACATGAAAATTTTAGACAACGCTAAAAATGAAGTGATTCATTTGAACCGTCCTTTAGCTTGCGATTCTTGTTGGTTTCCGTGCTGTCTTCAGGTGATGGAAGTCTTTTCTCCTCCTGGTCAAATGGTGGGAAAGATTCGACAAAATTGGAGTCTTTGCATTCCAACTTTCGTCATCGAAAACTCTAGTGGAGACACGGTACTGAGGATCAAAGGACCTTTGTGTACTTACTCCATGTGCGGTGATGTGGAATTTGAGGTAATATTTCTTTTGCTTTAAATTTGGGTTCAGCTTCATTTAAAAATCAATTTCAAAACGAGTTTTAAACTTCGAATTTAATGCATAAGAATTCTGTGTTCCATTTGATTTTGAATAGAGTTTTCTGTTACGAGCTCTCGAAAAGAGTTAAGAGTTCTAAGTTTTTTCGAAAAATACATACTGCAGTTTTGAATGTAGAAAGAGTTTTGAGCCTCGACCAGTTCAAAATGAGTTTTAAATTGTACACAACAAAATTGATTATTTGACAAAATGACGTGATAAGTAGCCTATTGCACCTAAAAATGTTTTAACGAACAATAATATTGATTGATCTATATTTTAATATCTCGTGTAATTGTTTTAGGTTTTATCACCCGACGGTCAGGTTCAAGTGGGAAAAATCTCGAAGCAATGGTCTGGACTTGCCAAAGAATACTTTACGGATACCGATAATTTTGGCATCACTTTTCCGATGGATTTAGATGTTAGGATGAAAGCCGTCATGTTGGGAGCTTGCTTTCTCATAGTAACAAATTATTTTTATTTCAACTTGAAATTTCTAATTTTAATACGTTTTACTATTTAGGATTTCATGTTCTTTGAAAAATCAGGTAACCAAGAACGAGACGGCGTAGGAATGTTTTAAGAAAAAAATGAGAAGTAGAATAGTCGATAGAGATTATTCGACTGCATAAAAAAATTTATATTTGATTTTATTCAATTAATGTAAAAGAGCTTCAAGTTTTATTCACTTTTTTATTTTATATTTTCTATTTTGTTTACTTTATTTTGAAGAAGTAATTCGTCCAATATAATTTGTACAATATTATAATCGCCCGACTTTTATCAATAGCTTTTTGAATTCGCATTTAGCAAATTTAATGATCGTCCTTCAATCTGCTGCTTAGTATTTAAATTTAGATTTGGTGATGTCATTTTCGGAAATAGTATATCTCCCGAAATTTAACGAAAATCGTGAGATTTTTTTTTAAAAGTTCTCTACGAGCAAAAATTAACAGAATATTTTCTATTTTGAAAGAACATGTATTATGTCCGTGCCATAAAACACTTTTCTTCAAGGTCGTGACCTTCTCAAGCCCAATAATAATAATTATTATTATTGTCTGCAAATTTCTTTTAGTAATTTAGATATCCTGTTGCTATTTTGTTGAAGTGGCGAAGGTCGCTGGTTTCTTCTAGTTTTTATATACAACTTTCTAATTTTTAAAAAAATGTTTTTTTTTGATCAAAGTTTATGTATAAATTTTATCCATTTAGATAAATATCTTATTGGAACAAATTGTAATGGTGGACCATTTATGGGGGCCTTCTAAAATTTTAAAATACCGTATACTTACTGTATATTTTGAAGAAAATGTTTAAAATTTTTCATGAGGGAATCAAAACTACACATAAGCAGAATTAAGCACAAACACATTCGAGTTGGAAGTTTTGTGGACGAGATTCATTGATTAACGAATTTACAACGAAATTTTCAGATTTAGAATTTAAATTTGAATCTAGTTTTTGGGGACTTACATTGTTTTTTTTTTTATTTTTTTACTGAGTTAACACAAAACAAAATACCGGTGTTGTATATTATTAAAAAATGAAAGAAGAAAAAGGTTTATGAATATAAGTTGAATGCAAATTTAAAAAAAACCTGCCAAAAACAAAAAATGTTTATTCGCACTTATTTTATAACTAAATGATTTAACTATTAAATAAATGAACGTTGATATTGCATTTAAGAGTGTCTTAACTGTAATTTTTTTGTATTTGTACTTTTTTTTAAGAAATATTAATAGAATTTCTTTATTTCAAATAAATGTACTAACGTTTAATTTTTATTAATGTAACAATATTACGGTTGATTATAAGGTGCTTAAATTTCTGAAAACTTCTATTTTTACCAAAAGAATAAAAGCCCAGCTTTTTTAGTTAGTCAGAACTTTCGATGTTTTATTTTTAATAAATAATTAACAAATCGAAATATAGAAAGTACAAAATTAAGGTTTAACAAATTCAGTAACTAAATTCATTATATAATCACATGCACGTCCATGTTTTAAATAAGAAAATTACAGTTGCTTTAGACCGACAGTAAGTTATACATGACGTAAATCTAAACCTAGAAAACATTTAAAAAAAAATCATTTTCCAATCCTTTGAACGACCCATTCTTGTTGGCAAAGGGGACATCGGTTATTCTGTTTCACCCAGAGAGACATACAACAGTTGTGAAACGAATGATTGCAATCGCCCCACACCACTACAAAAAAATTCATTAATAAAATAATCCACACAAATATTTACAGCAAAAAATAATATCTTACCAACACAATCTTCTTGTTTGTTTTCTGCTTGGCAACGTAAACACGCGTCTGAAACAGTATTAAAAAATTCATCGTTAAGTTAATACATAAAAAAATTTTTCTTTATAACATTTCTTTATTATACCCATGACTTGTACACGACAAATTGCGCAAGTATCACACTCTACATCCCAACTCCACATTGCTACAGCATTCCACTTCTTTAAGGTAAACAACTTATCACTTTTAAAACCAACTCCATCGGATTCCTTGTCGCTCAACGCTTCGTTTTCATCTGCCACTTGAGCCTACAAACAACGTTCAACTTATTAATTACTTTTACAAATAATAAATAAAAGATTATTATAACAGTTTAATATACATGTAATATGAAAACAAGATTATTAATAATAATACACTACCATACCATTCTTATTTAATCCACGATCCTAGTACTGTTTACAAGCAATTCGGTCTATCATCTGCTACAAGGTGCATTCAGTAACTACTAACCGCAAACGAGGTGACATACAATCGCTTGACGATTTTGGTAAATAGAATGAGCTAGACAAGGTTTTGAATGCGCCCTCTCAGCCATTTATTGAAATCTTTCTTGTAAATCTGTACATGTAAATCCCATTATGATTCCCGCCATTTTCGGAGTGTGGTGTGATATATTTTTCTGATTTCTTGATCATAAAAAAGCTTATTCAATCAAATTGATTCAAATTTGTTTTAATTTATTGTGGTTTGTATTAATTTGAACGCATTCATTTTGAGAAGATGACTGAATTACGATCAAAAATATCTTCAATTTGTCAGATGCACGGATTGACATTGCAAAAGTAGGTTACGTGTACAGTACTGTATTTTATCATAATTATACTGTTTTGCTTTCTAAAATTAAATGTACGGGAATATAAATTTATTTTTTAAAATTAATGTATGTTGTACAGGAGCGGCGTGCATTTAATTGCTGATTTTTTAAGTGAAGTCGCTGTCGATGAACATAAACGTTGGTTGGGAGAGATTATTCAGCAGTTGCAGCAACAAGAAATAGATAACATAATAATCGACGAAGATGCGATTTCTCAAGCTCTTAAAGCTCTTCAATGTTTACACGAAGGTACATCGTCTGAGAAAATATTCACAGTGATTGACGCTTTTGCTATTCCCAGGTAATTATTTTGGTTTTTTCTAAACGCGTTTTAACGTTTTCTTTTTAGATTCTAAATGAATGTTTTGTTGATTAAGATTCAAACAAGATGTTGAGAAAAAGAAGTATATAAAATGTACAGACTCACGTCGTTTGTTTGGAACGGCTGATGTGAAAGCTGAAATGTATCTTAGTCGTTATAATTTAATTTATCAACGATTATCACGCCACGAGCTGTTCAAACCAAGCGTGGCTGGCGACAGTGTACGAGGAGCGAGATTTAAATTGCAACCGGTGGAATATTTACTGGGTTCAGCCTCAACTGGAACTGAAGATATTGTCATTTTTGGCATGTTGACACAATTAACTGAGGTAAAGATATCTAGAAGTTTACGGTATATTCTTACAAGATTACGGTGTTTAATTTATCGTGACAGCAGGCATCACGCGTAATTACGCCGTTTATAATAAAGTTGGAACTAACAGTATAAATTTCAACTTAATATTCTTCTACACAATCTTTAAACGACCAACTAATACTTATAATTTTTCTATAAACTATGTCATTTGAAAAGTTGAAATTCATTTTTAGCAAATTCTGTTCCTGATGTTAATCAGACTAAGCTTACACTTTTGCAACCTATTCCCATGCTGCAGAGTGACGACTTCATGGTCTTAATTCGCAACTTTTAGCACACCACACTTCCCTCACTATTACTTATTCTTAGACTGACACAAACGTTGATTGCTAAGCTATTATTTTAAGTTTTTGGGAGATTTAATTCCACACAGTTATTATTTCTTGTCCATTTTTGAACCACATATTTTTGTCAACTGCTGCAGTATGCTAATCTAATCTTCATAATCCTTATTCGCAGTTAAAAGTTACTATATTATTCGTATAAGCGAATTATTTGTGAGTTTTTTTTTTCCAATTTTAAAAATAGTACTCGTTCTAGATTAGTTTATGCATGTAATACGGCATTAAACATTTTTGCTTCTAAATCAATCACCCTTTCTTTTGATCCACATACAATAGTTGGGCTCTTGAGTTAATTCAAAGTTTTGTTTTAAAAAAGGTTTTTTTTTTTTCATTTAGGGAAAAT
This sequence comes from Polydesmus complanatus, assembly GCA_034692225.1. Classification (NCBI taxonomy): domain Eukaryota; kingdom Metazoa; phylum Arthropoda; class Diplopoda; order Polydesmida; family Polydesmidae; genus Polydesmus; species Polydesmus complanatus. The sequence goes on from JAQGAZ010000678.1 coordinate 34,331, forward strand.
ATTATTTGGAAGATCCTACAGGAACAGTAGTTTTGGATTTATCAAATGCAATATCTTTTTCTTTCGTTATGGTTGAATTATAAGTTTAAAGAATTATTGCTGCATATTTTCCTTTATTCTTGATTTTACAAGTATCACGTAGGATTGTTTACAGAAGGATGTATGGTATTAGTTGAAGGAATTTATGAAGATCGGACGTTTTTAGTTAAAGGTTTAGGTCTTCCTCCGGCTGAAACTGCGGAAGTTTCTCGGTAACTTGTTTTCAATTAATATAATAATTATCGACAATTTTGAATACATGGCGTTATAATTATGTTTTGAAGTGAGTTTTTAGGAAATATTAATTTATTTGGTGGAGAGTGTGCCACAGCCGCAAAACTGTCGACTCGTTTAAAAAAGATAGAAGAGCAAAATTGCAACGCTTCTTTTGTATTTGTCGCTGATATTTGGTTAGATGATGTGAAGGTAACGCATTTATTTTTTTCATTAAATGCCATAATAATTTTTTTTTTAATTTGTAGGTAATGGAAAAACTTCGTAGATTATTTGAAGGATTTTCAGCATTTCCTCCAACGTGTTTTGTTCTCATAGGGAATTTTTTTTCTTCTAACATTCGAACAATTAGGTCTCATTTATTTGAATGTAAGACGATTTCTATTTTAGATTGTAATTAAGAAACATATTATTTAAATTTGTAATTTTTGAATTCAGATATGAACAATTGCTTTTTGAAATTGGCTGAAATGATTTTGGAATATCCGTCATTAGTTAGCTCCTGTAAATTTATAATTGTCCCAGGACCCCAAGATCCAGAGTTTCCAGAAATAGTCCCCAGGTGATTAAAGCTATATTTGTGATTACATTTGATTGTAAAATAGAATTAATTTTAAGTGATTTGTATTTAGACCTCCAATTCTTTTTAATATTTCCAATGAATTTTGTCGACGATTACCAGGAACGATATTTACTACTAACCCATGCAGATTACAATATTGCACTCAAGAAATTGTTGTTTTTCGAGAAGATTTGGTAACTAAAATGTGCAGAAATTGTCTTCAAGTTCCTACGGGAGATACTATTCCTGTGCACGTAAGTTATGCAATAGTAGTTACTCCAAAACTTTTATTATGTGTTTAATTAATATTTTTAGTTTGCGAAAACGTTGACGTCACAAGCTAGTTTATCTTTTCTTCCGATTCATATTTTACCTGTATCATGGGGTTTTGACCACGCTTTGTTATTGCACCCGTTACCAGACATGATAGTGTGTGCTGATAAATATCACCCGTTTAGTGAGATAAGTTCTGACTGTCAAGTTATTAATCCGGTTAGTATGATATGTGATTAATAGAGGTGTGTCTAATCAGTCGTTAATAATTATTCTTGGATTACTTAGGGTTCGTTTTCTATGAGTAATTACGTGTTCAAGGTTTATATTCCTTGTACACGAAAGGTGGAAGACAGTCTCGTTAAAGATGATTAGTAAATATTCGATTAATTTAATTTAAATTCAATTTTTAGATTTTTATTTTTTATATTTTTATTATGCAACACATTATTAAACGAAAGTACTATTATTATTTTATCAGTTTTTTTTCTCCCTCTTCTAAGTTTGTCCTACTTTTATACCTGAATAGAGATCGTGACGAAATGCCTCCCTGAGGGCATGAAATGTTGTTCGTAATAGAGTGAAACTTGTAAAAACAATTTCATATGACTAACAAGGTCGTGAGAATCTAAAAAAACATTTACACCTGCGTAATATGGTTTACTTTTACATGTACTTTCACTACGACGGGGTTCATATCCGATTTAGTAGTTTTATTGACTCGTTAGGCTACAGTTCATTGATTAAAATTATTGGAAAACGTTAGGAAAACGTTTCTGATAATGTTGTCGTTGCCAAGACATTTCTAATCTTATTTTTTTGAGGTGGTATATGTTTACGTGTTTTGTTTGTCCAGATGATAACTTGTTAGTCATGTGGAACACATCCTGCAGTTGACATTTTACTAGTTGCATCAGGTAAATACGAGGTTTCTGGTGATGAAATTATTAAGCTCATAATTTTAATTTATTTAACCGTGAAATTTATTTTAAATGTTTGTATAACCTTAAATAATTGCTATAATTTTTTTAATCTGTTTAGATTTTGTTAATTTATTAATTGAAAATGAGTACAACTGATTTTGACGTTATTCGAAATAATCTTCTGAAGTCTGGATCACTATTTGAGGATCCTGATTTTCCTGCTTCAGACACATCTTTATTTTTTAGCCGAAGACCACCAGTAAAAATTACTTGGCTCCGACCATATGTAACCTATTTTTTTTTTAAATTTAAATATGTCCTTTGAGTGAATACATATTTTGTTAACCTGAATTTATTTTATAGGAAATATGTCGGTTACAAGGAAGTGAACCCAAATTTTTTGCGGATGGAGGAAGTCGTTTTGACATTGTGCAAGGCCAATTAGGTACCTTAACGAATTTAATTACTATAGCAGTTCTTAAATTGCCAATTTATTAACTTGGCAATTGATTATTATGTTTTTAGGTGATTGTTGGATGCTAGCAGCTGCTGCCAATGTTTCTAGATTCCCTACATTATTCAATCGCCTTGTGCCAAAAGATCAAAGTTTTAAAAAAGATTGGTACGCTGGTATGTTTCGGTTTTGTTTCTGGCGTTATGGAACTTGGATTGAAGTTTTTGTCGATGATCGACTTCCCACTTCCGGAGGTAAATTAGTGATGGTGCAATCCAAAAATCCTGCTGAATTTTGGGGTTCACTATTGGAAAAAGCTTATGCAAAGTATACACTATAATACGCTCTTCAAATTTTATTTATTTGTTTATATTAAATTTATGGTTCTATTTTTTTTCAGGGTGTTTGGAAGTTATGAAGCCATTAAAGGAGGTTATAACGCTGATTCATTGACGGATTTTACGGGTGGTTTAGTTGAATCAATTGATTTACGCTATGCCCCGAGCGATTTACCTAGAATACTAACCACAGCGTCTCAACGGAAATCAGTCATGTCTGCGTCTATATACGTAAAAGTTTTATTTAATAAATGGATTAATAAAAAATGTTTAATGAAATTATATTTTAGGGTGATTCAGAAACTAATCCAGTAAGGTCAAACGGATTGGTTACCGGACACGCGTACAGTATTACTGGTTATACCAAGGTTTATTTGAAATTATTTTATATTATTTTACTTTTACAATAATTTAAACGTTTTTATAGATTAAAAAAGAAACGGATGGTTCTGAAGAATTTCTTGTTCGAGTGAGAAATCCGTGGGGATCAAATGTTGAATGGAATGGGCGTTGGAGTGACAGGTATAATGAACAATTGCATTATGATTAACATTTTGATTTAATTAGCATTTTAATTAATTAATTTTAAAAAGCTCCCCCGAGTGGAGAACACTGTCTCCAGAGTCGAGGAAAGCTTTGGGATTGACTAAAGATGATGACGGAGAGTTCTGGTAATGTAAAATTTGCTTTTCTTTTGGTTTTTTAATTTCAATCTGAAGTAGAACACTGTAGAATTCAGTTTTTTGCAATTTACTCCCCTCCTATGCATCGCATGTTGATGTCAGTTAGTATCAAAGTGGTAGATAACATAATTATATACAAGATTGATGTTATGTTTGGGGGTCACGCATTAATTATACTGGCACGGGAAATACTTGAAATTATGACTACAATTTTTTTTATTCAATAAACAAATGCATATTAGGTCTCTTCACCACGCTCTATCTCGAAAGTGGTTAGAGTGATAGAACATGCATAACATCAATCTTGTAGATAATTCTGCGATCTACCGCTTTGATCCTTACCGGCATCAACGTGCGATGCATAGGAGGCGAGTAAATTGTAAAAAACTGAATTTGGTGACCTTTAATCTTCAATATTTCGGCCCGCACAAACTTTTTTTATTGACTTTTCACGCCTTATTTATAATGTCGAAACAAAGGTTTATACTAAAAATTTAGCTTGGTATAAATAATTTCGGATGTCAAACCCTAATTTGACTGGATTACTGTAATAGTTTTAAATAACACTTAAAAAGTTTTTTTTTAATCGTATAATCTAGGCCTGATCTAGGATTTAAAATGGTACAACGGTGGGGGTTTTGACGTTTATTTTGTTAATTTTGCAATAAATGTTCCCAGTACCGATAATTTTATTAATTTATATTACAATTTTCATTGTCCTCTGGACAGCAAAAATTAAAATTGATAATTATTAATTTATTTATAATTATGTACTTAGGATGCCTCTAAACGATTTTGTTGAAAATTACGACAGTATTGAAATTTGTAACATGACAGCTGATTTCTTAAGAGATGCTCCTAAAACGTGGTCTATCAGTATTGCTCATTCTCAATGGAAACCTAGTTCAACTGCTGGAGGAGGCATCACATCATGTAAAACAAACTCGAACTTTTTTAAAAAATTGTTTAAATTGTTTTATATTTTGTATTATTACAGCTAATTATTGGATGAATCCTCAATTCCACCTAGTTATTAATGACTACGACGAAGATAATGATAATTTAGCGTCGATGGTAGTTGAAGTTTTGCAGAAGAACCGACGGAGAAATCATCTTCCGTATTTGCCAGTGGCTATTTATGTCCATCGAGTTCCTTCTGGAGTTGAAATCCCACTAGACAAAAAGCATTTGAAGAAATACGATCCCGTGGCTACTTCTGGACCTTATATACCTCTGCGGTCTGTAGTTTCTCGCTTTAATTTACCTCCAGGTGACTACATTATAATTGCAGCTACCGAGCAGCCAAACTTTCCAGGAGAATTTATGTTAAGAGTTTATAGTGAGGCACCCCACACTACTAAGCCGATTTAAAATTGATACCGTACGACCCTAGATGAAAAACCCCAATCATTTACAGCATTTCGTATTTGTTTAAAGCGGAAAAAAAGCAAGAGCATGTTAAAATAATATCTACTCGTACATTTTTCAAATGAATTTATTTTTGTTGCTATGGCGTTTAAAAGAGCATTTTTAATTTATTCCTTTTGCGAATTCTGATAAGTAGTATTAATATATAATAGTATTGTTTATATTTTAAAAGCATTTTTCACTTTTCTCAATTTTTTTAAAATTTTTAAACGACCATTTAGGCAAATCGTATCGAAAGTTTGCTTTAATATACCTAATCTTGATAAATTTAAAAGTATTGCGAAATTAAGATAAAAGTTAAAGTATTACACTTCCTGTGCTTTAATGGATTATTTACCTACACCTCTTTATTAAATATTATTTCGACGAACACTTTTACTTTTTTTTTTCTCATTTATATTCAAAAAAAGATGCAAATACAGTGTACTTCGAAGTGCTTACTTATAAATAGGAGCTTTAATCTTGTTAAATGTTGCCTAATTTATATCTGATGATACGTCAGATATTTAAGAGTTTTATAATTATTATATTTGATTTTCTTACCCATTCCTTGGCACTCCTCCATCAGCACCATGTCCATCAGTCAAGACTTGAAAGATTTATTTATGATAAGATTAAATTGAGCAATAAAATATAGGGTTAAGCAGGAAGTAAACCTTGGAATGAGTTGACATTAGTTATTATGGTAAAATATAAAGCTTTTAACACGTTGTCTAATTCACGAGACATAAAAAAATTGTGTTATGTTTATTTTAGGGGTATTTGCTGATTTGCGGGCTTAAACGAATACACCTGTAAATCCCTAAGTTGTATAATTGACGACTTTGAGACGAAGGTCGATCGACGATTACATGAACTATTTTCATTTTGTTTATTTATTCTTGAATATATAAATGCACTTCTTTTGGTTTGAGACTTATCAAATGGTAGACTTTACGCGCGCATCATGTTAAACACATTTGCAGGAGTATTAATTTTTTTATTTCCTCAGTGAAAGAGTTAGAGCATCATCATGGAAGATACTGATTATACACGTTTGCGGGATGCATTATTGGCTAAACCTCTGGATGAACGTCTATTTGTAGACTTAGAATTTCCCGCAACAGAACAATCTTTAGGGTTTGAAAACCCCGATTTTGTTTGGAAGAGACCTATGGTATATTTTTTCTTGTCGTTTACGTGAGGAAAAAATTATACAATTTTTGTTTTCGCAGGAAATTTGCGATCTATTGGAACCGGGCCTCGCGCCTGAGTTTTTCGTTGACGGCAGAAGTCGAGCTGATGTGAGACAGGGAAATCAAATAAGTATATTTAATTTTATTTATTCGTATTTTATAACTATTTGCAATAAAAAATGGATTTTTTTTCTCAAGGTAATTGCTGGGTTGTGGCGGCTGCAGCTTGCTTAAGTTCTGCGAAACAAGAGGTTTTCGACCGGGTTGTTCCTCCAGATCAGGGTTTTCAACGGGAAACATATTGCGGTGCTTTTCATTTCAATTTTTGGCGTTATGGCACTTGGGTAAAGGTTATCGTGGATGACAGATTACCAACCATCAATGGGAAATTGGCGTTCATCTATTCCACGTCTCCGAATGAATTTTGGGGTGCTCTTCTGGAAAAAGCCTACGCTAAGTATGATCAAAAAAATTGTTCTGATGAAAAAAATAAATGAAGGTGATGCAAATGCTTATGTTTTCAGATTGCACGGCAATTACAAGAATTTGGAAATGGGGAACACCGCTGATGCTTTAGCTGATTTTACAGGCGGACTTGTAGAACATTATTTTTTCGATTCCGATGAATGCTGTCCTGTCATTTGCAATTTATTAAAAGACGCCTTTGATTCAAATTCTTTGGCAACAGTTGCTACTCAAGTATAATTTTAAACACTGCTTCTTTTATATTTTAAATGTTTACAATTGGTTTTATTTTTATAGGGCGTCGACGAAGAAGTGAAAACAATTTTAGATAACGGATTGATTACAAATCACGCGTACAGTGTCACACAAATTCAAGAAGTAAGTCTTTAACGGTATTTTAATTTTAAAGTTAAGATTTTATTTTTTTTATTTTTGTAAATTAAGCTTGCTTTGGAAAATGAAAATTTATTAACTTGTTACTTGGTGAATCCCTGGGGCGACGGTGTGATCTATAAAGGGGATTGCGTTGATGGGTATGTAAAAAAAGAATAATCTATTTTTAGTAAATAGGTAGGCCTACTTTTGTTGCTAATTTCATGATTTAAAAATTTTAGAAGCAGTTCCGATCAAGCCATAGATAATTTGAATCAACAGAATGAAAAAGGAGGATTTTGGTAATTGAAACTGGTTTTTAGCTAAAAGAAAATGTTTCAAAAATATTTTTAAGGATAAAAGTCCAAGATGTGGTCAACAATTTTCACCGTTTGGAACTGTGTTACAATAATTTAATCGATAATTCCACTTGGAGTAAAACTGTGGAATGTGGCTCTTGGGACGGAGAAGCTAATTCGGGTGGAAATCAAGGTATATATTTCCAATAATTAATATTGGCTTTTATTTACTCACTTTTATTTTATCGATTTGCATAGATAATGAAAATTTTTATAAAAATCCGCAATTATTGATGGATATAAAATATTCCGAAGCGGTGGGATCAATTTCTGAAGCCATAGTTATCGTCGAATTGACTCAAATCGGAAGAAGAGAAGCAAATTTAAGCAACCTGGAGATGTGTTTTTACGTGTTTGATACTTCATCTGTTGACGAGTTTCCATTAACCGCCGAATTCTTTTCAGATAGCAATTCTAAATGCGGTCTATTCGATTACAACGGCGTTTTTTTCAAACATCGAGCGATTGTAAATAGATATAAATTCTCAGAAGATACCACAATTGCCGTTATTCCAGCTACGCAAAATGTTGGACAAAATGGAAAATTTATGCTGAGAATATTGTGCAATGTTCCTCTCACTGTCAAACATTTTTACAACAGGGGTAATCAAAGTTAAAATCGTAAACCAGTCCAAAGTCTCAACTATTTTCTTTTCTTTTATTCTTTCAAATAAGATTTAGGCTGCTATACCTTTGATCTTATAAATTCAAACGTAGACAGGAATAGAATGATATTATTGCACTAATTTTACTAAAGTACGGTATGTATAAAAAAATTAATTTGTTTACTTTGAATGTTCATTGATTTTTCTCCCAATTCGATCTTGTCAATTTTTTTCAATTCTCTAAATGTCTTTAATTTTATTGGATAATTTTTAGTTTAATAATAAATTCTTTCTAGCTCTCTCCATTAAGTATACGGTATAGTGAAGAAATTGCTAGTCAAAGTAACATTTTTTATTAATAAATAATTATGCAATATGCCAATAATAACTGCCGGTAGCCGAAAAAGTGTTTTTAGAAAAAAGTCAATAAATAATGTTCCTTTTTTTACAGTAGTAAATTGGACAAAAATAATTGTTAGATGCTAATTTAAATACATGTAATTGTTTTTATGTTATATACATATATTTTTAAAGTTGGCTTCCTTAAATTAATATTTTTTAAAGCGAAAATGTTTTTTTAAAATAAAATCAAAATTTGAATCGTAATGTGCGTGTTTTTTCCGTAAGGTGTCGCTGAATGTCTTTCGCTATGTTTCCACCGTTGCTAGGAGACGGGAAGAAAAAGAAGATAGAAAAAAAAAAAAAAAAGGGTAGCTATTTTCCGCTTCCCGCCATTTTTAGCGTCATCGCGAGGGAAAATTTTAGTGGTTCCGTGTGGCCGATGGACGGTGGTTCGCTCCCCTTTTGATGTTGTTCGTCGCATGGCTTTTTTTTTTCCCCATTTCTCCCATCAATTAATTAAGGCAAAAATTCGCGCGTGTGTGTGACAGAGAGATTAAACAATTGGCATCCAAATTAATGAATTAGGGTTTGTGTAAAAAAAAAAAAAAAATTGTTACGTAACTAGGGTTGGGAGTGCGTGTGGGACGTGTGTGTGCGAGTGAGACGGTGGTTTTGGCGGCCGAATTCATCTCGTCGATGCGGTTGTCAAGCTGGATTTTCGCCGCAGCATGTGAAGGGAAATATGCTGCACCAGAAAAATAAAGATGCGTTGGATTTACCTGTACTTGGGATTATTCCTGTGCTGTTATGAAGTTGCAGCTGTTGATTTATACCGGTCGAAACGAGGTAAGCTACGAATAATTAAATAACAGTAATTAGACGATGATGATGATCATTTTTTACGAGGCGCGCGATCGTCGCGAGTGAGCCGTTCAACGAACCCCGATCGTTCGTTCGTTCGTTCGTTAAAATCGCCGTTGGAAAACCGTTTTCACATCTCATTTGAATTTTATTTCATTTTCTCTGTGAGAATTATTCTTATTTGCATATATTTAAGGTTTAAGCTTGAATCAAGATTTTTTTTTTGTTTGAGAAAAACATCGAAATGACGAAAAATATCAGTTTATAGTCCAATTTTTTTTTTACAGGGTTCCTATAGAATTTTAGCTCTCAATTTCGATTTCAACGAGTGAATTTTTATTCATTGACCCCGTTTCATTAAGTGTTTTTGTTAATATAATTAATGTTGACCACTGTGTACTGTGGTCCTAATAATTATAGTCGGCATTAATGAAAATTGTGATTATTAGCGTCAGGTTACATAGAACATACCGTAATGCTCATACATGGTTACATAGCGCGTTGACCACTGTGCACTCTGACCCCCTTAATTAATTTTGTGTTTATTATGGTCAGAGTACACGTAGGTCTAAGACACTGTAGGCAATATAGATTTTAAAAGTAAATTTTATGGAAATTTTGTTTCGAAACAATTTTAGTTATTATTATTAAGAGAATTTTATTAGGATGTCATTAAGTAATTTGATTGCAACCGAAAATCTGGAATGCCTTTCTTGAAACGCTACGTCGGGTGCGTAATACTGTAGCGTGACATTATAGAGAGAGCATGTGATATTCGGTGAGTTGTGGTGATGGGTCGCGCGCGATCAATGTCGCTTTTCTCTGGAGGATACATAATTGGGATTAAAAAATATTTTGAAGGTGGAAAAAAAAAAAAAATGGGGTTTGATATCTCGATCGGATTTAATGAGACACCGCCCACTCACCTTATGCCACGCCCCCGGCGCTTAATCGCTTTTCACCCGCTTCTCATTCGTTAAATTGAGTTTGGAGAAGATTATGGGCCAGTGAGGGAAAGTCCCAAAGGTCAAAATCACAACATACCAAGCATTCTCCGACAAATTCCGCACGAAATTATTTTATTCGAATTACAGTATTTTTTTTTTTAAAAAAAATAATATTGCGTTGCCCGTGGATTACGCTAAATATAATATTTTGTCTCGATAAAAAAAAAAAAAAAAAAAAGCCTATGGTATTAATGCTTCTGGAAAGTTTTATGTATTAGATAATACTGTATTGTTGCTCATACCCATTGGAACCCGAAGATGTGTTTCGTTCAATAGCATTTTTAACATAGAGTGGATCGGATGTGACTCACCTTGTTTTTAGTCTCATTGATTAGATGACATTGTTCTTTTAATTTTTTAAAATTGAGACTTGTGTTACCGTATAATTAATTACATTTATTTTATTCTCAACAAAATATTATTGTGTAAAATATCTTATTATACTGAGGTATTTAATATGTTGTTTATAAATGGGTGACGTATACACTTGAGCTAGATCGGTCAGAAAAAACCAAGCCAATTAAATAATAATGGTTAATTAATTATTTTTCGAGCAATATTTTTAAGATCTTTCTAGAGCAAGATTCAAAGGGAGTTTTGGAAAAATAGTTATGCGCATGCTCAGAGTATAAAATGTGCTAGTTCGTATTACAGTACAGCTACTGATTTTGTTTTTACGGTAGTAGTAACAGCATAGATTAGTTACATAGTGAGATAGGTGTTAAACTAAGATTAAGTAAAACTGGATGCTTTTTTTTTTTGCAAGAGGTATTTTCTTAATCTAGATTAAGCGACGGAATCTTGATTTTATGTTTTGCTCTGGGTGAAAGCAGGTTCAAATTGTTGTAAAAAGCTTTAGTAAAACCTATTTTAATGATGAAGATTATTTTAATGTAAACTAATTTAAAAATTAAGCGCATGCGCTGATTCATGTGGTCTTTTTTTTATAGGTCCATTAATTTTTTTTTTGTGTTAGCAACAACACAGATTAATCACATGGCTAACAAACTGAGATCAGTTTAAATCGGGGATTAGAATCATTATAAAGCGAATACTAGAAGGGGGTGGGTGCGCCTTATAATCGAAGATGTTGGTGTTGTTTTTTTTTTTTTAACTTTGAAAATTAGGGGTGCGTCTTATATGCGGGGGCACCAGTAAACAAGTGTTTTTAATAAGATTCTCAGCCATTCTATGGATTCCAAGGCTGATCTGGGAAAGGTACATCTGCACGGAAGGGATCTCGCTATTGTTTACTTGCGTTTAAGTGATTTTTCTCATTTTTACCGTATTCAATAATCGTTGTAAAACATTTTTGAACTTCACCGTTTCTGCAAAACGCTAGATAAGAGCCTTTATCAGCTTTACGGTGACCGTCGAACGTCATAATAATAATTATAACCTCAATAAACTCCTTCCACTGAATGGCAAAAATTTTGATAATTCGTATACGAAGTAATATATAATTTCACAGAAAATGCTTAAATCGAAGGGTCTTGCTCTAACCTTGAAATTCGAATTAGGTATCAAAGTTGTAGGGTAATTGCGACATTCAGAATCTCTTAATACGGTAACCTTAACTTTCTTTAAATTGTTTGCATTCACAAAATTTATTGAACAAAGTTTTTATTAAAAAAAGAACGAAACTTTTATTTTTAAAAGAAAAGCGGAAATAGCGGTTTTAATTTTATTTTATTTCGGGTAGTGGGCTATAATATGTTTTTGCGATTACGGTAATAATATTTGTATTCAAATTAAATGGAACGGCACGCATGCGTAGAAAATAAATGTGTGTATGTGTGTGAGAGAGAGCGAGAGAAAGAGAAAAAAATGTTGTAATTTACGAGCTTAATATTTATTTATTGGTCGCCATCTCGGCGTAAACCACACCCCTTTTCGCCCGGAAACAAGATGAGCTTATTACGTAAACAACTAGCTGCGTGATGTTCAATTACGTTACGTCAACACGATTCGCGTGACGGGTAAAAATTACATCTCGCGTTTTTATTGCTGCGCGCGTCACACGTGCAAAAAGAATTGTGTATTAGCCGCGTAAAAACGCGGAGATGACGTCAGCAAGGCCGCCGCCGATTGTTCGGCCGACGTCATGGCGATTGGACGCGGGAATGACGTAAGCCGATGACCATCTCTCCACCATATTAAAAATCTCGATCGAAATAAGTAATTTTATGTAAATCAAAAGCAATCAAAATCAATTCCAAAAAATGACTTTTAAAATTTTCCCGCTTGAAAAGTGTGTCTTTTTTGTTGCCTCGGAAGGTGCGTACGTGCCATACATAAGCCTTCTCTAAAGAAAAATGATGAATTGGGGGGATGACGTAATTTACGATGTAAAGTGATGGGAAGTTGATTTAAGATGGGACGCGGGAGGAGGGCATTTTGGATGGGAAACACGTCATCGATGTCAGTCGGTGAATTCCACAGTGTAAAATGAAAAGGAGAAAAGAAAATGGCGGCGGTGAGTTTGCGTTTAGGTAATAGAAAAAGCGGAAATCCATGCGGATTAGAGCGGAATTTGTCGCTCTGTTGAGCCAACAGCTTCGTTATACCCTAACAGCCTTTTCCTCGCTCATATCTCATTTTTTTTAAACGCGGGAAAAAAAAAAAAAAGAAGAGAAAATAATAAAAAAAAAAAAAAAGCGCGGAAAGTACGGTGAACGATTTCGATCGCTCAAATCGTTCACTATTCGATTCTTGGATTTCAGCCTTTTGTAGGCAGGGAGTTAAACCAGTTTAAAGAATGTTGCGCTCATTCCGCTTTCTCCTTTCTTATTTTTAATGGCAACAGCATTATATTTGTCACTTGGTTTTAGCAGACTGCGATAGGGGCGAAATGAATGAGTGGTAGGCAGCCAGCCCGCCCAAGTGTCTTTCAACACTGAGACGAGTGTTTGGACGTGTTGCCAAATAAAATGTCGGAGCTAAAAATACAAATTTGAGGCAATTCTTTGTTGTTTACTAAATTTTGTCTTACACTTTAGCAAAGTCAAACGATAAATTAGCTTTAACCGGGGAAAAGTATGGGGGGCACTTGTATTCTTCGCAGCTCTCGACTACTGGATGACTAGGCCTACTTACGGTTAGCATAATTTTTGATCATGCGCACTGGTTAATTTGCCCAATAAAAGGGAAATACAGTAAACCCGTTTATAGTGCGCTACACGTGAATAAATTTGTATCTAAAAAAATTAATTTAAGTGGTTTGATGCCATTTTACTTATCGCGATTTTAGTTTCTAGGTCATTTATAACTTTCTTAACCTTTAGAAAATGCAGTTATTTTTTTTTTTTGGGTCGTTTACTTGTCGAGGAAATTTGTTCCCGGGATTTGTGGGAATATAATGTAATACTATTCATCGAGTTTGTTACCCGCCATTTTTTTTTTTTTTTTCTCATGGTTTTTGTGAAGCTTTAATCAGGTTTTGATAAAGGGATTTGCAGTTCCATAATTTGTTGGCCGTCAGATGGCGCTTCCATCATCTTTTTCCATCCACGACCACCATTTTCGGGAACAAAGTTGGAAAGACGAAGCGAGGTGGTTGGAAGGATAAGGGGGCGGATGGGGTGGGAGAGATGATATGAGTGGGTGGTGGGTGGGTGGTATAAAAATTCGCTTCATCCGCATTTTCATTCTCGATCCTTTTATTTCTTCCCATTTTCTCTCGGACAATTTCTCGCCTGGATGAACAAAACGAACGCCTCAAGTTCCCAAAAAATTCTTATCCTCCCGTCTAACCCATCTTTTCAGGACAGGATTTCACGCTGCCTGCCAACCTCACCGGAAGTCTTATGTATAAGTCGCTTTTACAATACATGTTATGGTTTCTGTTTTCCTATTATATTTTTCCGACAGAAAAATATTTCGAAAAATTCATTAAAAAAAAAATAATAACGGAAGCTGAATTTTTTTTAAAGGAATTTAAAACTAATAATGAAAAAAAAATTCAGATTTTTTTTTTTAAGATAAACGAAAATATTAAAAAGAGAAAAAAATATTTAAATTCGACTAAGTTTATGCAAAAATAAAAAGCAAAAAAAAAAAAAAAAATGAAAAATTTAATAAACTTGTAAACCAAATTTCTGGAAATACGAGATTCAAAAAAGGAACAAGAATTTTATGGTTTTTTTTTATCGATTGAATACTTCAAACAGAAAGATGGAGGGGCTGCTGTAGGTGAAATCCGGGACTGGCACCGCCCACCCCAAATGCCCCTCCCTCTTGCTATTTCTAACGAAGTCAACTTTTTCATATTTTTCCGCTTTTATTTTTCCGCCTTTCATATTTTTTTTTTCTTCTTTTGCGTTTGTAGAGTGAAAAATGTGGATGTAGCTGATCAATCACCTTCCTTTCGCTCTCACGCGCACGCGCGCACGATGCTCGCTTAAATTTGGCGCACTTGAGCCATCTATCACGGGGAACGCGCGTGCGCAGTCGGGCGTGCTTCGTTCTTCCGCCGGAGAAGAAAGAGCGAAAAAAAAAAAAACCCGCCGCGGACGACGTTTTTTAAAAATATTTTTTGACGCGCGGCGTATGTGCCAAATGTCAAACGTCAATCACTGGCTTAAAAGAAAGTAGGTGACGTCACGAGGTAGGCGGAACGAAAGGATTGGTTTAATTACGCCGCTTGATTGGGAAACATATTTTAACTAATGGTAGAAATTTGAAAAGTTTTTGCTTTTTTTTTTTTTTTTCATTTATGAAAAGATTGAAAACTCGACAAAAAATATTTTTATTTACGTTTAATTTAATTTGAGTTTTATTGATTCCCTTAAGAACTGCATATATACGGTATGAGTTGAGATAGATTTGATTTCGCGATACACCCTGTACATTTGATTCAGTTTAATAAATCAATAATTTATGAGCGCATGCGAAATGTTGAACGTGCGCGAAATTTTCTTTTTTTTTTTTTTTGCTGTTTTTAACGCTTTAGGGCCAATTAATATGTAGAAGACGTCCGCAGCATTTTTCGCGCAGGCGCATTACATCCTTACGTGCCAATTAACATATTGTTGATGTTGCGCCACCAACATGTTTATCTGCTTGCAATGCATAACCGAGTTAACTCTCGGGTATCATTTCACTCCATCTAGTTTTATTTAATCTTCGTTTTACACTGTTTGATTGATTTCTGAAATTGTATTGCTCAATCTACACGGTGTACCGAAAAAAATCAACCCACGGTTTAGATTAAAGCGCTTTATCTAGATTAAGAGAACCAAAAGTGCTTCAATCGGGTTTCGTATTCCAAGAATATTTTTTGCTTACACTTATATATATTTTTTTATAT
>JAQGAZ010000679.1:0-49665 GCA_034692225.1 Polydesmus complanatus
TTGGCTCGCCGGCAAAAGGCCGGATTAGTGCTATCCCAAGCACTCTTATCATGGCTTGAGCGGGCCTGCCAAAGTAATTTTTGGCTCGCCGGCAAAAGGCCGGATTAATGCTATCCCAAGCACTCTATCACTTTACTTAAAGCGCCAAATATCGTAAAGTGCGTGTGTAGTGCAGTATAATGTATTTTGTTGTGTGTATGCAAAATTTGAGTTGCCTTTATTTTTTTTTTGTCGTGTAACTTGATTTGAGTTGACTTTACTTTTTTTTTTTTTTAATTTTGAAATGATTTTAATTTTTTTTTGCGTGGCTCGTTTGGCCACTGTAGTAGGGCTACGAAACTTACTATGATTCTTCACTAGATGGCGCTAATTTCTCTACACAAATTTCTCACAAACGAAAAGTTGAGGAATTAGATTTATCTGGATTTATAACTAATTTTCAGTTAAATTTTTATTATTTTTTGCAAAAATATTAATTATAAAAGTAAGCAGAAACAAACACTAAAGGTGTAAAATGTTGTGTCGGCACAGAAAATTTTCGAAGTCTTTGGAAACACTCGCACGCGGGAGTAGTAAGTTTCAAACTCGTTCAATCGTCTTGTTTCTTTTGTCTTGAAGTATGAATTCAATTATTTTGACTGTTATTTAGAATTTTTTTCAAATTCTACACTGTCGAATGATGAAGTTCGAAGAAAACGGAATTTATTATTCAATGAAGAGGCTAAAAGACAGGCTAGCTTAATAGCGAGATACGAGAAGATACAAGTTAAAGTAGTCAGACCAGAAGAAAAAAATGCAGTTTTGATTATGAATAAAAAGATTTCAACGCCTTTAAACTGCGCAATGCGTAAATATATTAAATAATGAAAAGTAAATTGTTATTAAATTAGCTTTAATTGCAGATTTATCTGAATCGATAAGCAAAACATCTGCCGTTGCTTTGGTGAATGGTCGTCCATGGGATATGCACAGACCTTTAGATGAAGATTGTGAAGTTGAGTTTATACATTATAAAGGATTAGATCCGCGCTATGCAAATAAAGCATATTGGAGAAGTTGCTGTTTTCTTTTGGGAATGATAACAGAAAAAGCTTTTAAAGACAATTTATATGTTGAGGTGCATAGTTGGCCTGTACCTGATGGTAATTATTATGCCTTAATTTATAAGGGTCACTCGCACCTTCTTTGAATTTTTTTTTAAATAAATCGTTTAGTGAGGAGCGGGAGTTTCGTTTGCGATGTCGATTTGAAAGTAGATGAATGGAAACCAAGAGAGGTAGCCTACAGTACCAACGTTGCAACAAAGATTATGTTTTTTGTTTGATTTTTTATTCTGGTTATTTTGTATTAGGATGAATTAAGAACTTTGAGTTTAATGGCTTCGAAATTATTTGCCGAAGGATTTCCATTTCAAGTTTTGGATGTGGATGCTAGCGTTGCTTTAAAGTTATTTGAGGATAATCAATATAAAACACTTCAGATTCCTAGCATAGCGGCGGCATCTAAGGATGGTCACTCTTTAACTTTATATAAAGTTGATAATCATATCGACATCAGCGGGGGACCTATGATTTCTAACACTAATCATATCGGACGTTTTAATGTTTCTGCGGTAATTTTTTTTTAAATACAGTATTTTCCATCTGATAAGTTTATTTATTAACTTATGAAATTTTTTATTAAATATTTTATACTAAAAAAATAATTTTATAAACAGTACCGGTTAAATAGTACAAATTTAATAAAGTCTTATTTCTTTTAGGTTTTCCCAATCCAGACAGAGTTTGGAAAATTTCATAGATTTCAAGGCGTTAGCGTGCCAAGTCATATATTTGTAAATATTACTACATTTTTGACTAAAAAAGTTTAATTATCTAATGTTTACAATTATATTATTTTAGTTGCATCACGTCCCATGGGATATCTTAGTAAACAGAGCGAGAAAAATTGTAATTATTGATTTATTCTATTTTTAATTTCGTTTTTCTACATTTTTAATTTATAATATTTCTTTTAATTGAATGAAAGTTTTGTGCGTTGTACATTATACTATCTGAGTATATTGAAACAAATTAATTTTTCAGAATTCCGCAAGATTCCCTACTATAGAAAAACAACGAGATGAAGAATTAGAAACACCTTTACATCAGTCTAGTTTGCCAACATAGCTTTAAGTAGTAAATCTATTTTATTAGTTTGAATTTTATATTAAATTGTTTTATTGCTAAACGTTTTGTGTGAAACTGATCTAGAATTTAGATATTGTGCTACTGGTATCGGCTAATGGTGTCTTATTTTTTCGTGAGTGCTCTTCCCCAAAATTTTTCTGGGGTTGAAAAAGTTTTCTTCAAAACACTGTTTATCGAGTCCACTTTGTCCTCGAATTTAAATATTTGAAGCCGTTTCGAGATTTCCAAGCAGCGCTTATCAACTTCTAAAGTTCTCGATTTCATACGAAGTTCTTCATTGACACTTGACAACTGGATTTCTAACTGCTTAGCCATGTCGCTACAAATATTATGAAAATTTTGTGTTTATTATTATCATCATGTTTGTTTTTTCAAGCAGGTTTGTTTGATTTTACCGGGAGTGGTTCAGATGTTGGCCAACAATTGCTCCAGTTTCTTGCAAGCATTCTATTTGTCGATTTAATTGATGTTGAGCATCATCGTAGCACAATTCCAATGGCTGACGTTCGTTTCGGTTTACTAATCGTGATTGGGTGAGTTTAAATGGCTTAACGCTGTCTAATTTAAATCTATCCAGTTCTATCAGACTTTTTTCGTATTTGACAATTTCTTCTTTTAGCTATAATTAATATAAAATTAATAACAAGGAAATTTATTTCCTGATTTTTTTTAAATTAATTTTAAATTTAAACATTTACGTATTGTTGTTGCCATTGAAGTTTTTCGACCATTTGGTGTTGAGTTTGAATCCCGTGTCTGAGAGCAAATTCTATTGTTTCTTTTTGTTTTATCAGTTCTTGTCTTACTACATTAATGTTTGCTCCCACTTCACCTCGCAGTCCCCTGCTTTTTTCTAAATTTTTATCCGTTGTTTTTAACAAATCTTGAAGAAAATTTTCCCAGATCGGTTTAGCCAACATTCTAATTTTTAAAGAATTACTAAATGAATGACAGAATTGAAAATATTATGCTATACTTTGTTTGTTGAGCGGATGAAGTTATGGAAAATGGCTTGAGACAGACATTTGGTGATGTCCATTCTAAAGTCAATTGAGCCTCATCTATTTTTAAGGTTTCATTTTGTCTCGCAATGGCACTTTCCAAATCGAAGGCGCTTTTAAGCAAAATTTCTATCTGTTCTTGACAACTCAGAGAAGAATTTTGAAGACAATGTAGAAAATCCTTAATCAAAGATTTAGACTAAAAAGTGAAAATTGAAAAAAAGAAACTTTTGCAAAATTTATCAGTTTGAAATTGAAAAAAGAATTAATCTAAGCTTATTTTTTTATGGTTTTGTAGTAATTGCCCAATTTATTTTAGCCAAGTTATATTTTATGAATTTTTTAAAGTTCATATTGAATTATGTTATTATTTGCTTTCCCAAATTATAATAGTCGTCAGCTATAAGTTGAATATTTAGATTTAGTGTGTTGGATTTTAATCTACTTTAAATAATAATTTAATTTGATACTTTTATTGCAATTTAATCAAACCGTAATAAGTTCAAGATGTGCTTTATCATTTATCTCTTCTTCTCTAAGTTGACGAATTTGAATGCATTGCTTTATGGCTTCTTCTAATGGAATTAAATCCTGTTCTAGGTGTTCGCAAGATGATAATTTATCTTGCAATAAAAATTGTTCTTGCTTTGTAGCTTGCAAATATTGCTCCAAAGTAGTTTTTAACTTTTTAATTTCTGAAATTCTTTCATTATTTATTAATATAAAATTCACAGCCATTATTCCTTATTGTAGTTGAATGTAATTTTATTACCTGGCAAAAAGAGCATTTTTCGAACGATATTCTGTCCAACGTATGTTAGATGCTAATTGAAGTTTATGATCTTCTATTTGATATCTGTTTTCTTTGGTAAAACCTTCAATAGTTCTACTTTGCTCTTGCATTGCCTCCAACCGACTTTCCCAATCTTCAGGCATTATTTCACGCTGTTGTCTCGCCATTATTTTAGGTTTTATTAATCCTGAAATATGTATTTTTGAATTCTAACCCAATTTTGAATAATTATGATTGTGTATACAGCGTAACTATGGAAACGCTAACGAGATGTATAGTCACAAATTTAATATCGATAATACATAAGAAAATATTATTTATGTATTTGTCAGTGCTTGAAATTGCAATTTCAAACACTAATGGTTTTAAGATAATTGTTTAGTATTTATTTTTTAGTATTTTAGAATTTTTTTTTTGATGATCTAAACTGATGACTGACAATATTTATTTTTTTTTAGTTTTAACATAGTTATAATAATTTACGTGTGGAGAATGTTTTAAAAGTTTAAATTTCTCTATTTAACATGCCTATTATGAAAATAATTAAATTAAATTGAAAATTTGGCCTATTTTTTAGAACTTTATTATCTAGCGGTGATCAAATAAGTTTTTTATTAAAATAAATATTGATAGATATAATATTTTAAATCAATTTAAAGTTAATAATGTTATTTCTGCCATTTAAAAAAATATTTTTGAAGATTGATGCGTAATTTTTTTTTATTTCTTCAAAAATTTGGGGTGAATGAACTACAAGATTAAAAATCGATGTAGAGCAATCGATACATTAAAATATTCGATTCCAGGACTATCGCATTGAGGATAATCGTACCACGAAGATTTGCACCCGTCGCCGCGTCGGAAGTGGTCCTGACGAAAGGTACATCGACAGAGTGTTAACGAATTAATCGTCCACATCCTAAAAGAATCAATTTTCCAACGCCCACTACGACATCTTTTACAAGTTAAAATGGCGGTGGCTATAGATTTGTGGTGGTGTATTGTCATTCTCATTACAGTATTATTTTCAACCGTCTTCGGCTATTTAGCATATTCTGGTCTAGTTCATCCAATTGATATTTGTGCCGGAAAGCCCCCGTTCAAAGAGCTTCTTGTGGCATATAAATTTAGCCGCGGATCGTACAAACAGGCAGGTGCCCTATTCACCGAATGCTATAACATTGCTCCGCAACTGCGGTGCATTGGCGTATATTACGACGACCCAAATGAGGTAAATTTGAATTTTCTAGTATTTAAAACTTCAACATTAGCTCATATTACATTTTGATAACAACCGATAAATTTGTCGTGTTTGTTTTACGAATAGGTAGCTGCGAAAGATTTAAGGTACATCGTTGGAATGGTAGTGGCTGAAGGAGATGATGTGAAAAATGAAGAAAATCAACATTATATCGAATTGTTGACTGACAAAGGTTTTAAAATGATGCAGCTTCCGAACGTAAGCCACGCAATCAACGTCAAATTTCCATTTCGAACAACTTTATCCATCTTTGTGGCGATTTCGAGAGTGTATCCAAAGTTAGGAAATTATATTAAGGTGATTATCTGTTTTTGTCCGTCGTAGAAAATATTCTTATTTGGCTTTATTAATTAGGAGAGAGGTTTATGTGCTCATCCCATGATTGAATTGTACGAAGATGGGACGATTCATTTTGTAGCACCACTGGCGAAGCAAGACGAATTTTACGTCCCGGAGGTGATTTCATAAGGCTGATTTTTTAAAAAAAAAAAAAAAAAAGTTTTAACAAGTGACGCAAAATTTTGTTTGTCATTATCAAGTAATAAACTCATTAACACATAAAAAAAAATTTTGAAATTGTTAAAGATTACTTTATTCCATGTTTACTTTTTTAATTGTTTAAGTGTGAGTAACTTAAATAATATAATTGAAGTGAGTTTGCGTTTTTTTTTTTTTTTGCTTTTTTATTAAGGCTCTCGTACCTGCTGTATCTGATTCGGAGGAGCTCGGTGAAAATACGACTGAAGGAGCTGAAGCAGAGTCGGATATCGAAGAGGCTAGTTTGCCGGCAGCTTTCGGCGATGCAACTCCCGAAGATGTTTTATTGAACTCAGATAAAAGTCCGTGTGAGTCGGAAAGTAAAGAAGGTTCGGTTTCCAATGGCGAAGAAAGCGCAGGATCTTCCTTCGAAGAGATTTGCTTCAATGACAACGTAGCTGATTAGTACAGTTTTTTTGTTTTGTTTTGTTTTTTAAATCTTAAAATTAGTTTTTCGAGCACTTTGAAATACTGGTAGATGCGAGATTTTTGAGGTTTAAATCTCTTTTTTAAGCCTAAATGATCAATTTCGTTTTATTATATTTACAAGTGGTACAATTAATTTTCAAGGTAAAACTTGTTACCTAATTTTTGTTTAAAAACTGGTTAAACTTGCGCGGAAAATCACTTTGTAATGGGACGTTACGGGTTAATTTTATGACCAGCAACTAAAAAAATAAATTCGTTATAAACGTTAATTCTCGTTGGGAGAATTTGATTGTTCTGTGTTTTCAAAAAAATTATAGGTTGCATTTTTAATTTTTTTCAATTAACTATTTGTGCTTGTTAATTTTTTTTTTCTTGTTTTTTTTTAATGGACCATTAGACGTTTTGTCAATTTTTACAAATTTTAATATTTATTAATTTGACTCCTGTAAAATAATTATGCATTTTATTTTTCTCTGAAATTTTACATCCTGATCCAAAGTAGTAGAATAAGGACTTTAAACGTTATTTTTTTTTTTATTAATGTAGAATATCTTTAAACGTTATTTTTTAAAGAAACATGTTTCATAATTTTTAGTTCCTAGTTCAAAACATTTTTCGTTTATTGAACCATTTGCTCAGCGAACATTTTTTGGGAGCAAAATTAATATTAATTGTATTAATCTGAATAGAATTCTGTACAGTTTTTTGTTGAGACGTGTTACAGACTATATTGTATTATAAAAAAAAAATTTATCTCAAGCTATAATTCGACATGTACGTAAAAATCTCATTGTTGCAATTTTTACAGCATAAACGAAATGAAAAAAAAAAAAATTGAAAATAAGTGTATGTGCTTATTTAGTTTGAAAGTAAACTGTTTACGGATGTTAATTCAGTTTGTTATTCTTTCATAATTACATGCATTGATAAAATTAATATGATTACCGTATCTTAAATTTAATGCCAAGGTAATCGATAAAGAGATAAAAAAGGAAAGCTTAAATAATTAACTCGTTAAAGTTAAATATAGAATTATATTATTATTCGTATTTTGACTCATGACTGGTTCGGACTGGATTTAATTTCATTCAATAAAGTAGAACAGGTTTATTTTTGCAAAAATTAAAATCGTACGAAATAAAAAAGATAACGATCACAGTACATGTATTTCATAATAATTTTATAATGTTTAGTTTTCATTTACCGGTAAGTTTTCTTAATGAATGCGAGCTGATAAGTGTTTAAAGATTAAAAAACTCAAATTTCGTCATCATTTATTATGAGTAAAGTTAAAAAATTTTTTTTTTTTATCTGATTCAATGTTTTTTTAAACTTTATTTCGAAGTTTAAATGAAGTTAACATTTTTGTATTGCTTTAATAAAATTAATATCTTTGACATGCATTGTATATGTCAAAGCTAAAAAATTTACTTTGCTTTTAAAAATATAAATTTTGCGAATTTCGATCATAACAGATTGATTATTATTTTGTAAAGCGTAATATGAATCAGATAAAACATTAGCAGAGGCTATTTTTATTTATTTATTTTTTTGTTGTACATTACAGTGTAATAATTATGTCGTCCCATTCGTCGTACATGTACAATGTAATGACAGCAAGCCATTTGTCGCGTGTTAGCATTTGTCGTTAATTCTTTGTCGGGACCCCTTCCAACAGGTACAATTATCCTGGGTACAGTATTTTAATATTTTACGTAACTCCCGCCAACTATTGCCGCTAGGCAAGTGCTCATCCCTGGCGATCATTGGCTTCTGTGTGATGGAAGGAGCGCGGATAGTTGAAAGAATGTGTAATATATTTTGTTTATCGTGTATTTTATCCTATTAAATCTTAATGCTATGGAGTACAGCAATATCAACTGTAAGATCTTTGGTATCATCGCTGCTCTCTGCAAATCTCTTTGAATAATGTATTTCGGTAATGTTCTCTACCTCGAACACCCGTGCATGAATACAAAGTCACGCGAGTAATGTTGTGAGAAGGGAAGAAAGTTGCGCGATTTTTATTCGGCATGAATGGTTAATGCGGTATCACCGAATATGGCTAATACGGTAAGCCAACTATGATTCTCCATAGCCGAATTACTTTTAACAGTCTTCGGGAGTTGAATAATTATTGTGAATAAATGGCCGGCAACCCGTCGTCTCCTCATGGAGGGCCTCATCGCCGTCGTGGGGCGATCGCTCAATGTAGCTCAACGTCCGATCATCGTGGTGAACAACTAGTCCCGCTGCACTCAACTTATCATCAACAGGTTTGTTAACCTTGTAACTAAATAATAATCATAATTCTGTGTTAATCATGATATAATTTCCTTATCGATCTGAATGTTTTTCCGATGACGGAAGTTTTTTTTTTTAAAAAAAAAAAGGGAAACGAAACCAACATTTTACTACATGTAGGATACATAATTATTACTCCGTATCATTTAAAAATTCATGTTAGATACTTACTATATTTACTGTAGTAATTATTTATAATCCGCATTTTGATATTGTTTTTTTTTTTGTTTTTTTTGAATGTCACGTACGAATGATGCATGCAGATGCGTTTTTGGTTTTGTCAAAACAATATTAATTAATTATTCAGGAGAACCCTGCATGAACCCTGGACCAGATCAAATGTCACGTTATAGTTAGGATTCCTATTTGATTCTCGACTGCAATAGCTACGGTTGGAAATACGTAGCCCGTAATTCAAAGGAGATGTTGGTAAAAAAAAAATAATTAATTATGCGGTAACTGCGGTAATAACGACTTCAAAAGTCAAGGACTTGGCGACCCTAACTATATGTTTTGCAATTATTTATATGTACTGTACCCGGTTTTTTTTTTTTTTGAACATCTTTCTATAACCATGCTTGCAATAAGGAGTTACTGTAAATTAGTTAATGATTTGCAATGTTACAAGTTAACGACTTATTAATACTATAACTGCAGCAGATGTAATTTATTTTGATGCGTATACATGTTTATAATGGTTCTATTTATTTATTTGTATTACGAGAACCTCGTTGAAAATGACACTTCTGGCAAACCCGCGAGCACTTTTTATTTATTTTTTACATACAGTACCCTGATATTTATTTACAAGTACACTGTACTTTATGATAAAATACGGAATGCATTATATTGAGGAGTGCCTGGGAACGCGAACAGTCGTTAAAAGACGCGCATTTTACTAAATGAACATTAACTTACATTTGGGGTTTGTATTTTATTATTATAGCAAAATAATGGCTTGGCGCTTGGAATGTTATAACAATTTGCTGTTGAGATGATGAACAACATTAATAAAGCCGGTTGGGTTAAAATTGGAGATGCTGAAAAAATGAAACAAAAAAAAGTTACCGCGAAATAATTCAATTAAAATTAGGTGGAATCACGTTAAAATAATTTTTTTAAGTCTTTTGAAATATTTTTAAGAAAAAATAAGAAAGTTACAGTACATGCAACATTAATCTTATCTACTGGTAGTACGAATTATTTTTAATTTTTATAATTTTTCATTTAAGTTATTTTTATTTTGAAAAAAACTAAACTAAGATAATTATTAATTAGTTGTGCAATTCCGTTCTTTTTTTTCCTTTCTTTTTTTTTTTTTTTTTAAAAAAAAAAATTAAAACTACAAAATGACTTGCAAGTCACGTTTTACATTATAATAATAATGTACATGTATTACTGTATTACATTTACTTCAATAATTAAAATACAGTAATGGTTTTTTTCCCCCAGTATTATAATAATTTTAAGAGGATTTTATTATTACACAGTGTATTTTTTATATGTACTGTACAGTAATTATAATAATAAATAACGCGTTTTAAGCAATTAAAAGATGACACCACACGCGATATACGGTGCGCTTACTTTATCAATAATGCTCTACTGGTAGTTGTCATTTAAAACAATAAGTGTTTTGATACATTCAATTACATTACATTGTAAACAGAAAAGGAAACTTATACTGTAATTATTTCGTCGCCACGCGGATTTCTAACGCTAGATTAACGAGTCGCGACTTAATTTCAATTTAAAGTTATAGTGGCAATAAAAGAGGTTTTATACGAAATTAAAATTAATTAACCAAGATTAAGTAAAACCGCTTTCTAGGTGGCCACGCGCAATAAAGCATTGTTTTTATAATATTGTAATAGCTTTTTAATCTCAAACTCAAAAGAGATTAGTCGTTTATCACTATGCTGACTAGTAAAATATGGTAACCAGTAGCCATATTTTAATGCCAGTCTTGTAGTGTTTGTTTAACTATTTAACACTATCCTGTTAGTTTTAACTAACTTCTTCAATTCGTGTATTAAACTTGCGACCTCGACAGAAGTTTGTTAATGAATTATTTACACTATTTTTTTTTTTTATAGAAAAATTGTTATCGAGATTCTAGTTCAAAAGGCGATACAGCGCACTGTTAACAAAAGGGGAAAAAGACTCAGAAAAATTAAATTGTGGGTTTTTATTTTTTAGGGTAAAAAATAATTTGCTTCGTAAAAATATTTGCTTGCGGTATTTTTTTCTAAATGGGCGAGAGCTAGACGCACAAGGCTTCTAATTCTAAACGATGAAGGGCATGTCAACTTAACAGGCATTGTAGTTCATTTCAACAGTGCAGTGTACATGTAGTTTACTTTAAATTCAATTACCGTACCGTTAAATTATGATTAAAAAATATTGCAAAAAGCTAGGGAAATTTTTTAGATTAAGAAAGCATTATGATTAATTTGGACCCACGAGACCTTAAAAACTGGACTATGATCGTAATTTGAGGAAATGGAAAATTATACCATTAAATGAGCATAATTTACAGCAAACATTATATAATGGTGTATTCAGAATAATTGCAATTAATTAAGGCTATAATAAAACCGAAAATGTCTGCCTTATTCTGTGGGCATATTATAACATTAAAAAAAAATGTTTTAACACAAACTTTTGGGATAAAAATGTGTGATTCTGCGAGAGTGCTGTGCAGTATTAGGACAGGGACTGTATTGTAATTCTGAGCTGTAAATCTGCAGTAATAAATGCACAGAAGTAGGAATTAAAATGTTATTATAGTATTACGGTAATAGATTTTAACCTACAATAATACCGGTGATTAAAAATTTAATTAAGAAATGACTTTTTAAAATAATATTATAAAATCATTTCTAATTATTCTCATTCAATTTTTTTTTTTTTGCTACGATCGAGTGTATTGCGATTGAATTTATAAATATTTTCATCTAAGTTAAAGCTTATTGCGCTTATTATTTTCAATTAATTCATGCTTCTAGGTTCACTTTTTTCGCTGTCTTAACGCAGAAATGAACCGAAGATTTGACGCCATTCTTAAAAGACAATGCGAATATCTTACGGGGGCGGGGTAGGGGGAGTTCACTGTTTTGGTTGTACAGTATTGCAAAAACTCGTACTTAGCGAACTGAAAAAAAAAAAAAATGTTGAACCATGGATCCTGATCCAAAATGTATTGAGCTTGGGGGTGAATAATTCTCTGGCTAATTCTTGCCAATTTTTTTTTTTTATCTCTCGATCTCCCCTCAATCCGGCGAATTACCTGACGTTGTGTTATTGGACGACTGCCCATATGTTTTTCATTTTCCCTCCCTAAAGCATAGGTGAGCTAATTCAGCTCATTTCGGTGAACGAGCAGTTATAGGCTACCTGTAACCTAATATTGACAGTCGCATAATGACGGAGCTGCAAATCCCTTTCCAATTCATCTGTTGAGTAATCATCAGGCTAGTTGAATCTTATTCTTTAATCACAGATCGGCAGTTAATTTAATATTAACGATCCGTTTATTAATTAAAGAATGCTAACACACCTTCAATTAACATTTGACGACGTCAATTTATGTGCAATACCGGTACATTGCGGCGTATATTAAAAACGAAAAATTGTTAAATTAACGAAGGAACTGAATTATTACGTCATTTGATTTTTATTGGGTATTTGTTGGTAGACAATAATTTCATATTTTCAGTACATTAATTAAAAATGAAAGAAAAACATTATTACCGTTGGTGTATAGGTTACCGTATTTTATGAATTACAAGATTCACTGTTTTTCCTAAAAAAAAATTGGTTTAAAATTGAAAACGTCTTCTGATTAGAATACTGCACTTGTATTTTACACCTTTTTTTTTTTTTTTTTTTTTAAAAGAAAAGTTTTCTTATAAATTGGGGGCGCGTCATTTTATTAGAGACGGGATACGTTTGGTAAAAATTCGTTAATACGGTATATTACGAATAAACTTGTATTTTCTCCATTCTTAATAAAACAATTAACATAATAATTAAATGTATACAAATTATCATATTTTGATTTTGCTGTCTCATCTTAAACTCGGGTTTTTTTGTGGCTAACTGTGCGTACTGTGTATCAGGAAGGTAACGTATTTGCTTACCCAAAAGTAGTGAAGTTGGTCACCCATTCTGCCATCACTAGTCTTGAGTGATGCATAATGGAACTATCGCTTGTAATGAGTCCCAGGAGTTCTTTATTCTAAAAACAAAAACAGCACAAGTGCATATCGCTATTTGCGTAGTTTCTATTTCTAACTAAAAGATGATACTAATTATTTTGTACAAGCAGCGTCGTAAAATAATACACATACAGCATGCACGGGCTTTAATTTGTTTAATATAGCTTTTAATTAGTTTAATTAATTTATTAATCCACCGAATTAATTTCTAACATGACAGTGCGGTGAAACTGATACATTAAGTGTAATCATTAAATTAGATTTTTGGAAACAATTTACGATAAGAGAGAAAAAAAAATATTGTTTTATAATAAAATTGTCTCAATGGATGTAGGTCAAGGAGATTAAACGATACATTTCATCAGTTTGTATACGAGGAGATATTGTCTGGAGTGCCAGGAAAAAAAAAAACCTCCTTTATTAAGATGCATTTGAAGTTTTTAAAAATGCGAAATGCATTTTTGAAGGGGAAGTACATGGTGTAGGTGATGAGTTATGAGTAGAGCGTTATGTAACACTTTCCATTCTTTCGCATAAATCCATTACTTTTCATGTAGACTAACTCGCACGCACACGCAACAAAATTTTAACCACTTTTTTTATTTTATATATTTACGCTACACATAATATAGTATTTTTGTAGCTGAGTAATGACGTCAGCATTTTCAGCTACTAGCGTCACGAGTACATTTTTAGGGCCCTGGAACTTCCGTCACTATAGTAGATTTTTTTTACCCCCCGCACAGATTCTTTTTTTTTTATTGATTTTGCTATTATAACATTTACGCATTCGTTTTGAAAGAGAGAGAGAGTGTGTGTCGTGTGTGTAGCAGCCAAAAACACCATTAGAAAAAGCTTTATTTTCATATCAGCTGTTTTGGTCGTTCACTCGCACTCTTACGTTATGGGCTACACCGTAACTTAACACATTACGCGACGCCAAGTTATGTATAGAAAATGGCGGCGGCGGCGACACTGCAGAGTTACAACACTGCTGCTCAACCTATTTTGCGTCACGAATCACGAACCACAAATTATAACAATTTGCGTGACCCTGCTCTAATGCAAAAGCAAAATAGCAAATTCGAAAATTTTGTTTAAAAACCTTAAATTTTAAATGTATGGGCTTTTAAATTATGTTTAAAATACCGGTATTTAAAATTTATTTTACAGTAAAAATTATTAAAGATAGTTAAAAAAACATTTGATTTAATTTTGTTAAAACACCGTTAAAATATTTTTCAAAATTTCATAAAGCATTGTTAAAAGTTTACACAAAAAAAAAAATGATAAAATGTCTTATAAGTTTATTAAAAATAATAAATTTTGTAAAATTTTCTTAAAAAATCTTATTATAAATTTAAAAAATTGAAATAGCTTCGTTAATTACTTTATCCACGGTATTTTATATTTGTTTTATCGCGTCAGGTGGGGCAATACAGTATTATGAGGAACAGCGACACAAAATAATTGAGCATAGGCAAAAGAAAACTATATATTGCTTCATGAAATTTTATATTTTAAAAAAACCTTATCTGTTAAAATGTATGACCAAAAAAAATTTACGAAGCAACCGCTATGTTAAATAATATTTTATATATAACGCTTAAAATCGCGCAAAAGCTTTTCGCTCTCATCAATAAAGCTCATTTTTAATTCAAACTTGAAAAATGAGCTTTAATACTTGAAATCTCCTTCTGTGTATTTGGCGTCACACTCGAAACTTGATTTCGGCACACCGGTTGAGAAGCAGTCGTACAATGTATGAAGTAATCGATCGATTGTACTTAGCAGTTCGATGCCCTTTTCACTGTGCGTTTGAGGAGGGATGAAAAAAAAAAGTAGGCTGGTTTGACGTTTCATCAAAAACCAAGTCTGACTTTCGTATTGGCAGGAAGTCCAAGTCAGCACAAAGCAACCAATAAAAATAAATTTTTATTCATAGCTTTTCGCTTGGAACACACATACTTAAGAGTGTTTTTCCTTCTTTTTTTTTTTTTTTTTTTATTGGAAAAAAAAAAATTAGATTGATAAATAATGGGAAAAAAGTGGAAACGAGTAAGTGTAATGCGGCGAAACAAAAAGTTGTTTACGTTCGTGATAGTTCTCCTTTTTTATTCAAAGTTAAGGCGCAGATAGATAATAATCATAATACTGTATAGGGAGGTCATTCATCAGTTGAAAAATGACAAATTTCGATTTTGCTCGGTTGTGACGTTTTTACTTTGTGTATTAAAAATAAATCGGGGATATCAAAATGAGATAATCGAAATCTACGTAATTTATATATATATAAAAGAGCAACTTGGAATCTAATTTCGAGATGGATATGCGAATAAGGCGATATAATTTATAAAATTAAGTTCAGAAGGGGGGTTCTGGTGTTCCAGATAAAATTTACTAGTAAAATTTTTGTCATCTTGATTCTACAGAGCGGAACCGAAATCTATAGAATTAGGTCTAGATGACTCGCTCGCGTGTAAACAGATGCTGTCAACACGCGAAATAAGTGCAAAAAAATGTTGCCAAGTAAAATTAGTAAGTAAAACATTTTCAGAATAAGGTAGGCTTTATTTTTAGTTACTAGATAGTTGTATCGTAATTAAAATATAATATGGCTGACCAGAGCGACTCATTCAAATTTTAAGGCCACATTACAATACATGTACTGTAATTTGCTTAAATTAATGTATGCAAAGATCTTTTTAATGTGTTTATTTTTTTAACGTACAATAATTAAACATAATGTGTGGAAATTAGCTATTATTTTAAACTTAGTTTAACGTATAAAATTAGCGTTACTGTACTGGTCACCATATCTTAATTAAAAACTAGATTTAAAAGAGAAAACGATGTATCAGCTGTTCAACAATTTGAGTTCTTAGGAATGTTAAACTCTATTATGATTTTAACATGTTGTTAAAGACGTTAATCTCGATTAATTATTTTTATTTTTACTTAAATTATTTTTAGCATAATTTAAACTTTTTTTTATAATATTTTACAGACTAAGCCATTTTTTAAGACTGGGCATTTTAAATTTTTTTTTTTTTTTAGAACTTTGGTATAGCTTAAATTATTTTTTTAGAATTATTTTACAGTTTAAACTATTTTTTTTAAAAAAAAATTACAGTTTAGCTATTTGTTGGACGTTGGTGCCAGTTAAAAAATAGTTTAAACTATTTTTTTATTCATTTCGATATAATTATTCTTTTAGAACTTTTGCACAGTTTAAACTATTTTTATTGTAAACTACGGTACCGGTATTTAATTTATTATTTTTAACCATTACTTAATTTGACTTTACTAGTATTATTAATTTTTTCGCCTAGCAAAAATTTATTAATCATTTAATCACGCGTAACACGCATGCTTCGCGATGCTGGCCAATAATTAAAATGTTAAACGTATGAAGGAATTTGAAACGCGTAATACGGTTCAAGGTGAATTTTCTGGAAATTGCATTAAGAAGGAAAAAATTGTTTACTATTATTTAAGTGCTAATAATAATCTTTGTCTTTTATCAAATTTAACATTTAAAAAAAAAAAATTATCTATGGCTATTAGTTATACCGGTAGGTGTTATTCAATGAGTGTTTTTACTTTCAAAACGTTTTTTTTTAATTTCTACGTACGTGTACAAGTAGTTCTAATGCGGGTTTTGTGTATGTGCGATGTGATTGTACGGTGGCGTTTGGAAGCGCTCGAACACAGAGTTAAACCCAACGCTACGCCGAGCACAAGTCAAAATTGAAGAGAGAGAGATAGAGGGGCTGATCCATTTGTTCGTTAATCCCGCAGCTCACCGTATACTCTTCTAGCAACATCGGGTGGGGGATTAATTGCGTACATTTTATTTTGCTCCGTCAACGCGTGGCTCGTGTGGGGATTAACCTCGGGGATTAATTGTTGAAAGGGGGGGATTGGTTTCACTTAATCTGCCTGCTTTGACATGAATGGATATGGGATAGAGTGAGATCTGCCGGTACCTCCCGCACCTCCTATCTCAACCACGGCTGCTGCTACCGCCGCCGCCGCTGTTTTCGTCGCCTGTCATCATAAGCATTGCGCCGCACGTGCTCTCGTTTCGCGTCATTTCCCTTTAACTAAATATACAAGGTAAGCCGTAATTGTGCATTTTTTCTTCTTCAAAAGTTATTGATTTTTGTTTCGGCTTTATTTGATAATTGTTATTATGATCAGGACACGCGTTAAACATGCACAGGGTTGAAACAATTGAGGATTAATTACAGTATTAGCTAAAATGTAATTTATTTTTCTAATTAAATTTGATCAAGTTGGCATTTTTATTGGACAGAGTAAATATTCATTTAAGATAAATAA
Source organism: Polydesmus complanatus (assembly GCA_034692225.1). Lineage (NCBI taxonomy): Eukaryota > Metazoa > Arthropoda > Diplopoda > Polydesmida > Polydesmidae > Polydesmus > Polydesmus complanatus. Next base: position 17,079 of record JAQGAZ010000679.1, read on the forward strand.
GATGAAATTATTAATTATTTTTAATTACAAAGCCAAATTTTTAATAAATTATTATTACGCGTATAATTTTTATATAGGCTACGATCAAAGTTTTACGATCAATGGGTTACTATAGAATATCTTGTTTAATTTAACTTAATTTTGATTTTATTATGCTGTGTTTGTTATTATGTTGAAGCTAAATCTACATTGTGGCCACCATAAATAGATTATTATTAGAAAGAAAGAAAAAAATGCAGGCGAATTCTTACCTATTTTTAAACTTATTTAAATTTTGATCTTGTTCCCAAAAAGTCGTTTTAACTAACTCTTGTTTGTGCAAATGTTATTCTCATTTGGTAAAGGTTAAAGTTTTGGTACTAGCAACGAAAACGATAGTAACTATGGTAAAAATCTTTTTCGTTGCTACCAAAACTTCAAATTTAAAATTTATTTCACCAAAGGTGGATTTAAAAATCCAATGGCAAAATAATATTAGTACCTATCTGTTTTAGCGCTTTTTATTTATTTTTTTATATTAACTCTTATTCAAATAAATAATGAAAGAATTAATTTTATGAGATTTAATTTAGGCGTAGTTTACTGTCATGTTTATAAATAATAAAAAATGTGTGACATTTGGAGCCGAGTTTTGAAAATGCCAACTTTTATTGACTTAAAAGTTGGCGCTGTTAAAAAGGTGAATATTGGGCTTTTATATTGTTGATTTTTTTTTCTATTTTCACTGACGTACATTTTACAACCGTATTCATAAATTACGGTTCTGAATGTAACGCCGAATAATTTTTTTATTTATTTTTTTTTTACATTTCTTTTGAGTTTGGAAAAATTGAGGTTGAATAGCAATGAGAATTTGAAACGAGTACTTTTACGATTGTCATCGAACGACGTTTATCGTCTGAGTAGATGTGGTATGAATGGCAGTCGTTGTCTGGATAAAAAAAAATTGAATACATGTACATCGTAGAGATATTTAAAATAAAATGTCGTTACATTTCATTGAACTTTATGAAGCAACTGAAACATCTTGCAACAAAAAAAAATTTTAACCTTGAAATTTCAACAACACCTTTTATACATCATAATACGTATCTTTTCAATAAGATCATCTTTTACTTTACTAAATTATTATGAAAGCTTAAAAAATTTTTTTATTGTTTAGGTATTACTAAAAGCATAGTAAGTTTACGCGTATCATTTTAATATACTGACTGTAGTATGAGATTGCATGTAAAAATTAAATTTATTGATTATCACAAAAAAAAAAGCCGATAAATTATGGAAACGTTGTTTTGTTTTTGCTAAAATTTCATATTTCTAAGAAAATTTGCCGATGACGGTTGCGTAATAATTCAATTATTTAATGAAAAAAAAATTAATTAAATGCAATTTAAGCCGTAATGTTTAAGCGCTCATTATTAGAAAGTTATTACCCAGCCATTAACGAAACATAAAATAAAATGTAAGCTACGCATGCTCAACTTGCTATATTGAAAATGTTGTTGCTGAAGCCTAAAAATCTTTTTACAACATCGATTGGCATCAAAACAAGGTTTATTTGAGCATTTCGTAAACATTTTTTGTTGTCAAAAAAAAAAAATAAAAAAAATACTGATGCCGGATTTAAAAATTATAATTACGCGCAAGCCAAAAATATTATCTATTATTTTTGTTTTTTAATTATAAATCTTAACCTTTTCGAAACTATGGTATTTTTTGTGGTGTGTTTGTTGTCGTCAATTTGAACGGGCAATGATTCGATGCCAGACGTCCCTTATTGTAGACCGGTATTATAATAGAAGCCCTATTAGAAAAAGAGAGATTTTTGTTTAATATTTTGACATAACGTTCTAACTAAAAATGAGTTTCTTATAAACTGTTTACAATATTATTGGCGCGCATGCAGACAATAATTATTATGGTCACAATAATATTTAAGCTTGTTTTTGTTTTGCGCAACCTTACGTACGCCTATGTGATTACGTATAAATTGCGTTTAGTAGCAATTTCTGTTGCGCTTTTGGGAAAACAAGAAAATGTTGAATTTCGATGTTTAACCAGATATAAAGTCAGGGAGATTCCCTTTGGGAAATTAAGCACAGGTCATGCTGATGGGGCTGTACTCAATTTAGGGTGATATCAAATTGCGATGGTATTGTTGATTCAGAGGATCAATATATGCAGTAAATTAAACGTAGAAAAAATATTTAGGGGTTTATACAGAAGTGTTTCGATCAGCCACATTTTATTTAAAAAAAAAAAATGTTTCATGCATCGAAACATCAATGTAGAAAACTCTTAAGGGGGCATGTCATAGTCGAAATCCCTCTACTTAAGCAGTGTACTCAATTTGTGTGGGTTGCTTTTCACACCCTCCAACAAAATCGGTAATCGATACAATTTTTATTATAAATTTCTATTAAATTTTTAAAACCTCGTCCATTTGTAAGATAAATTCGGGGGGAAAGAAATTTTATTATTTCAGTACCGGTATAAAAATAACGCACATGCAATTTATTCTTCATTACAACTTTAATCTTGATTTTCTTTGCACGAAATTGTATCTACTGCGTAAATCGGGCGATGGTAATTAATTGATGCATTTGTTATTCTTATACTCCATCTAAAAAATATTAATAAAAAACAGAGTTTTTTTTATGAAACATTGAAATGCAACGCTTTTAGGATTGACGTTATTCAAATCCTAATCAATCTTTTATCTCGGTGATTTATTGCATCGATTTTTCTGTTTGTTGAAAAGCTTTTCGAGATCTCTTTCTTTTTGTTGCAACTGTAAATACTCCGATGCATTCACTATACGTATAGTATAATAACTATAGTGTATGTTTATTATTTTGAGTCGCACCATACTCGATGACTAGTCATGCGCGTGCTCTCATTTTGACGTCACTCCAGTGTCGACGCTTCAAGATTTAATAACACTCGCTCATTAATAATGTAAGCAGTCAGGCTAGTATTAAAATAGCTAATATTGCGCAGGTCAGCGCGTTACGATGTTATCCGATTATGATAAACAAAAAAATATATATTAATTCAACTTAATAGAATTATCAGAGTTCCGGTGAATTAAAATAGGGCGAACCGTTTCCATCAATCTACATGATGCACATCACTTAAGTGCGTGAAATGGACAGATGGTTGTGTTGGTTTAACGAGAGCAGCGTATCGAATTATTCTAAACGGTACAAAAACACATCTTGTAAATTATTTTTTATCAGTTTTATTGATGATTAACAGGTGGCGATCGAGTTTTATGATCGCGTATGTTTCGTTACTTTTTGACAAATATTAAAATTTAATTATTAAAAACGCATAAAATTCTATTTCATGTTTTTCGTCTTTTAATTCCAAGTATTTTTTTTTTATTATTATTCAGTCAAGTATTATAGTGGCAAAGTTGTCCCCATGTTATTGATACGTTTCATTAAATCGAAAATTATTAATATGGCAGTTAAAGAAGTTGTTTTTGTGTGTGTGTGACGAGTACGTTCTCATTTGATTCGATTAAATAAAATTGGTTCCACGTGTCGACGCCCAAAGCATATGATTACTTGAAACGTTTAAGGTCAGTTGATCCATCTACTGCGGCTTTATACATCTTATAATATCTAAAGATATATTCGGCTCTTTCGAAAATCATAAACTCGGATTCATAAAAGCGTTTAATTTGGCGATTTTATTTTTTTATATGTCTTCTCATCTTATGAGAGCTTTTCATCATATAACCGATTGATCCATAAAATCTGGAGTTTTATAACGAATAAAGTATCGCAAAATTTTTGGAAGTTTATGTATTGATATCATTTAACCTTTGGAGATATGCGATTAAATTTACTATGTAATATTTTTTTTTTAGTTTTCCGGTTATCAATCAACAGTATTGAAGTTTTTATAATAATAATAATAATAAAAAAATATTGCCGTACTCGGTATTATTTTAATGGGCTTTGCCCTGGGAATTGCATTAGCCTACCTTTTTACCCACAGCTGTTGCCTATTTCCCCCGTTCCAGTAAATGTTTTAATATTATGACATCATTTCGAAATCGAATCGAATTTAATGATTGTGTTATAGTCAGATACAGTTTTAAATAAACTGTATTCATTAGAATATAAGGTTAATATTAATACCGAATATATGGATATACAGGACATATAATCTAGAAATTTAAATTTTTATTTTATTTTTAATAACTTAGCAGACTTTATATATTTGTAGCAAATATGCGTAGATAATACGTAATTAAAAATTCTAAGTAAAAAAAAAAAATTAAAAAAATGAATTAAATACAAGTTTAATTATGATTAATTATTTTACAATATTTAAATTTGTAATACGAGTATATCGCACTTTAAAACTAATTTTTTGATATAATCTCAATTGTTGATATTAGTTTATTACAGTACATGTACAAGGTGACTGTAGATCTAATCAATCATAACAATTTTAAAAAGAGAGTGATTCTATTAATTAGTATGCTGGATAATAATAATTATAATTGCAGTTCTAACGTGTATACACAGGAAACAAAATAACAAACATCATTCAGTAACTGGTTTTTTAAAAAAAAAAAAAAAAACGATTTCGACAAGTGACATGAATGACAATTAAATTTATGGGTCGGCAGACTTAGAAATGCTAAAGACGTATTCTATGGTACTGTATTCTAAAGATTAAAGTTCTTGCACTTTTTACGTTTATTATTAGCGCAGGTGCAATAAAGTAAAAATAGTCATCAAACTTTATATTTTGCATATTAGCGACATCGGTATATGTTTGAAGTGTGTATATTGGTTAAAGCGAAATTTGGATATAGGGAGAAATAATGACCAAACTGCGTTATTATGAGCTTGGTTCTATACGCGAGATATCTTTCGTTTTTCGACGGGTAAACAAGTGCGTTGATCGCTTATTCATATTAATATGTGACTTAAGAAATGGTAACGCTCGAGTCGTTTGGCACTTGTGCGGGGCTTTTACCTTGTTCTACTATGATAATGTGGTTGGAAGCCATGTTCAAAGTCGTGCTGACGTCATTTTGCCAGCGAGGAGGTCGTTACCCTTATACGGTACAATCGTGTGTATGGGAATGGCGCACTACAAAGATAGTGAATAGAATAGAAATAAGACCTATTCATTATACGCCATTTGCGCTTTTATCTTTCACTCTATCTTCCGGTAGGCATTTCCGTCAACATTTTTCCTTTTTTTTTTTTTACTTGACGTCACTGCGCATCTTTTAAAAGATGGCAGTTGCCACGGGTAAAATTGGGCAAAAAAAAAAAAAAAACGAAAAAAGGATTTTGAAAGTCTTTTTTTTTTTGCGCATAAAACATTTTGAGTTGCGAAAATAAATTCTTTAGGGCAAAACTAAAAGCGTAAATTATTATCTTGTGAGAAGGAAAAGCAATTAACTAATTCATAATTGCTCTGAGAATTAAAAGTTGGCAGTCTGTAACTGCATGGTTAAAAAAATATTTTAATTTAATAGATATCATAAATAGTGTTTGCGGATTACGTATATACCGTATTGTGAAATTGGAATAAAATTATTTGATAAAAGGTTATAAACAAATTTGGCCATGTTTTATTGTTTTTAAAAAATATTTAAATACGGTAGAATAATAAAAATGACTATTGTTGTTCGCATTGACGTCAATGCATTTTCAAGTTTTAAGAAAATAATTTATAACTTATTCACATTTTTTGATAATTTGCATAAAGATAACTTTTTTTTTTATAGAAAAAAAAAAATTAAAAACTTGAATGAAAATTGCACGCAACTTTATGTAAAGTTTACTGTGAAAGTTATAGCCTACTTTTGTACAGGTTTAAGCTAGATATTAAAAAATAAAGATGTTTTAAGGCTAATACAACTTCGTAAATTATTCTCAAATAAGTTTTTGCGAAGATGACTATCTGTAAAAATATTCCGTCATTCAAGCAGACTGAATAGAAATCAGTAGACGGAAGTACCACCAAGTGATTTCGAAGGTGATAAGCCGTAAAACAATGACGTTTTAGGCAAATTGAAAATTTTATCTATTATCTTAAAACCACAGAAAGTAGTCTGCACTTAAATATTTCATTTCCTTTCTATAATCGGATAAGACAGCTTAATGCTAGTTGCGGTTTAGTCTGGATAGAGCTGAATTAACTAAATATAATCTGAAGGCGGAAGTGGTTTGAAATAACAACGATGGGCGTCTAGTAAAGTGCGGGGCTAAATAAACACTAGGTTTAGGGCATATTTTTTTTGTACAGTATTAAAGAATGATTGCTTACCCGCGATTGGGCGTGCCTTAGTGAGTAAAATGGGCGCTTGATTTAATGATTCAATATTATTACAGTGTTATCAAGCGTTATTTTCACTGCTTATTACGCTTGATTGGCAATTATTATTGGAGGGAATTGAAAACTGTATGGCACGTTTACTTAACTTAATAAAAGTTGAAATAAATACTGGGTGTCCTATACAACTTATGCCTGTAATTAATAAATAACTTCAAAAACGAAAACAAAAAACTAAAATTAAAATTGGGAATTTTATTTTTTTTGCAAACAGATAAGAAATAAATATTAAAAACTGTTTCTTCATTGGAAAATACGACATAATTTTCCAATGAAATTTATGATAAGGGCATGACAGATTCCAAAAATTCTTGTTTCAAAATAAGAATTTTTCCGAATCTTATTTCAAAATTATGTTCCAAAGTTTAATTTGAACATACATAGTTTTGGAGTATTCAGATTCAAAAATTCTTATTTTGATGTAAGAGTTTTCAGAATTTGTGATGCTCTATTATATATTTCATTGAGAATAATGTTTTATTTTCCAATGGTGAAAAATAATTTTTATAGTTTTCTATTTAACAAAACGATAAAAATAACTGTTTAAAATTTTTGCTTTCCTTTTTTAAAAAAAAAATAAATAACCGGCGGAAGTTGTGTACTGTAGTTTTTCCTTTGAAACCCATTAATGCATTCAACAAAGTGTAACTGATTCTACAAAAATTATATAATTAAAGCCGCTTAACTTATTAATTAACGTGAATATTGTATCTATAAAAGCTCATTGAGATGTAAATTAGTGGTTAAGTTAATGTAAATTCTAAAGTTGGAAGATTTTAATTTTCAAAGATAAAGCCGCAGTAATTAATTTTATTTTTCTTCTTATTGATTACATAATTATTTGTCACATTCGAAAGCACTCGAACGTGCTTTGATTCCTTAATTAAGATTTTTTGCGAATCAATGAAACCACGTTAACTTTGTTTTCATTTTTTTTTTTTTTTGTTAAATAAAAAATAATATTTGTGTCCTAAAATGTTCGAGCAGCTTTTTGACCCATTTTGCCTTTTGTAAAGAGAGCTTTTAATTACATTAAAGGAGGGAATATTTTGTGGGTTTTTCAAACAACATCACGCTCCGCTGGTTTCGAATCCATTTGTGAAGATGACAAATGCCCGATGGTGTTAATAGAAAGTGCTGGAATGACGTCACTGACCTGATTAAGGTTATCTAGATCTGATTTTGATGGGAACATTACGTTAGTTATATATTGCTTAAAAAATGACTTAACATCGCTAACAAAACAAAATACTATTTGTATCTGTCAATATTTAGTAAAATAATGAATGTGCAAATAATAATAAAATTCTATTGTATACCGGTAAGCTTATCATAAAAAAATTAAATAAGATATCGAGACAAGTTACTACTGACTGCTAGTCTGTTTACAGTTTATATAATCGATTTTTACACGTTAGCGTGTTCTCAGAAAGATCAAAGTGCACATTAAAAAAGAAATGAATAAAACTTATGGTATAATATACTATAGCTATAAAATTTATTTATTAATAATTTCTAGAATTTTAAATATTTTTCTTATTAATATACAGTAATTTAGAAAGCAAGTTTTAAGTTACGTAAACAACTTTGCATTTTTACCCAACTTTATATTATAGTTGTTTTTTTTTTTGCGAATTACCGTAGAAATAGTATTGGAAAGCGGGCTACAGTAATCGAGCTTTAAATCGATTTTGAAGAAGAAAAATGTTTTTTTTTATATAAAGCTACATTTTTTGTGACGAATGAATTTAAAGAACAGCTTATTTTTCGCGTAGCAAATTATCAATTATAAAAAAATATTAATTAAAGATAATTTTTTTTATTTCAATGTGTTTTATTAAAAAAAAAAAAAAATAGTTGCAAAAAGTTTTAATACTCTTGAAAATTAATCACGTATGATGCACTGAAATATAAATCACTCAAAACATTTCAATTTATATTTTTTTAATTAATTGTAGACAACACTACGCTACGAAGACGAGACTTGTATAAATTATCGTAAACAAATAAACTAAGTCGCGATGCTGAAATAACAAAAACAAAAGGAAATGTGACTGGAACTTCCAAGTAAATCATCTGGAAGTGGCGCAATATGCGCTGTATAATAAAGCGAAAAATACTGTATATCCGCGTATAAAATATGGCTTTGCGTATTTTTAATAATTATTATTATACTGCAACTTGTATAGTACAGTGCAGTATTATTGAAAAGGAAAATGTAATGACGTCAGATAAAAACGAATTAAGAGCGGCGAAAGTGTATTTATTCAATGATTTTTTTTTTATCTTGTTTATTGATTGTTTCTAAGCAGCAAGAGTTGTTGAAACTTGAATCATCTGCAAAGTTTTAATTACTTTTCTGTTTTGATTTGATTATTTCAGAGAAGGAACGGAATTTGTGTGTTAAGAGACTCCGAGCTAAGCGACTATCATTCTCGGTTAACAGCTGGTAATTTAAATTGATTATTTATTGTGAAAACGTTGAAATCCTTAGAGTTTGCTAGGCGATGCCGAAATTCAATGCAAAAAACCTATGATGTTGAGCGACGCTGAATTAACTTTACTAGATGGTAACTACATTTCGCATTATAAATTTATAGTCGGCGCGTGAATATAAAATCTGGACAAAAACATTTTTTTTCTTTTTTTTAGGCTTGCAAACTGAGGAAGGGAGGCAACGTCAAATTGGCAATTTTTTAACATTACGCAAACGAAATCGGAAATTTAGTAAAAAACATTCTCTGTGTGAAGAATCTAATGATCAAGGATTGTTTGAAGAAGTTTACCAAAAACAAACTATGGTATGTACTGCATTTTAAGTAAATAGAATTAATTCAATAGTGTACAAAAAACAGGAAATGCTTTTTTGCTGAAGGATATCAAATAAATTTTAATAAAAAGTATCTTTAACATTGTGAAATATCGTGAAAATAGAATTAAAAAACGTAATATTTGTTTTTTAACAAAATAATTATTATTACATTTTGGTTTTGTAATGGTTAGCCATCTACTATGTAATTATTTTTTAATTCAATTACCGTATTTAATTTTTTTTTTTTTTTTGTTAAAAAATTTAGAAACTTTTATTACCAGTTGTTTTTTTTTTAAAAAAGAAAAATAATTATGATATGTTTTTTGGCATAATAATATTATATTAATTGAGTTCACTTTTTCTCTAGAAAATTTTATCGCAGATTAGTCGCTGGGATTTTAATACTTTTGCCTTGGATTCTGTTACCGCAGGCAAGTTTTCAAATAAGCTTAATTAAAAACCGTTTTTATTTTATATATTATTTTTTCTTTTATAAGTATAGGACGTCCACTTCCAACGCTTCTTTTACATCTATTCCATCAATATGATCTTATTAAAACTTTTCATTTAGACGTGGTTAAAGTTTGGAAATGCTTTGGTTTGATTTTTATTTTTATTTGTTTTTAAACGTTTTTTTTTTCGATTTTAATTTAAGAATTATATTGTATAGCAATGATTGAAGATGGGTATCATAGTAAAAATCCTTACCACAATGCTGTTCATGCCACTGACGTCACTCAAGCCATGCACTGCTTTTTGCAAGAATCTTTGGTATTTTTTTTTTTTTTTCAGTTTATTTTAACAAAAATAAACAGTGAGTGTGCAATTGCAGATTTTAAATAAAGCAACGTCGATTGAACTCATGTCATCACTTTTGGCAGCTGTCACTCATGATTTAGATCATCCCGGTGTTAATCAACCCTTTTTAATAGCAACGTCTAATCATTTAGCCACTTTGTACAAAGTTAGTGACATATTATCAATATTTTTATTTTAACATTTATTATTTTATTTGTTTTAAATAGAACTCTTCGGTTTTGGAAAATCATCATTGGAGAAGTGCTGTATGTTGTTTACATCAGTCTGGCATGTTAGACCATTTTGATCGAAGCCAATGGTAATTGTTTTAGTTAATTTCAATTATTACATTAAATGAGAATAATATTCATGCCTTAAATTTTGCAAAATCAGGGATGAAATAACGTTTCACATTCGATCTCTCATTTTGGCCACGGATATAACGAGGCAAAACGAATTTCTAACTCGCTTAAAAGTATGTTAAAATATATATTATCTAATAATTTATTTTTTTTAGTATTAATTATACAAATACGGTGGACATCATTTTAATTTTGAGTTTTGTTTGTATTTTTTTAGCAATATACTGATGAAAATACTTTAGATATGGCAGAACCTCAATTTCGGCATTTTATTTTGCAAGTAAATACCACAGAGTTTGACGTCACTTTCTAAAAAAATAGAAAAGAAAAAATGTTTTAAATTCAAATTTGTGCTAGATTGCATTGAAATGTGCAGACATTTGCAACCCATGCAGAACGTGGGATATCAGCAACCGGTGGAGTCGACAGGTGTGTGAAGAATTTTTTCGGCAAGGAGATGTGGAACGACAATTAAATTTACCTGTTACACCTTTATGTGATAGACATAACACATCAATTGCCAAAATTCAAACGGGTAAGATTTATTTTATTTAGAATTTTTGAGTAATGCGTTGCAATTTTTGACTATTGTTTTTGATTTACAATAATCTCCATTATTATTTTGTTAATACAAAATACTTTTGTCGATCTATGTTTTAAATGTAGAACACATTAATAGATTGATTTATTAGTATCACAGCTAGTTATTAACTATTAAGTTATTATTAAAAGGGTTTTTCCGTTTTGTGGTTACACCTTTATTTGAGGCTTGGGATCAACTTTTGCAAACGTCTTTGTCAAATTCATTAATTAGCAATCTCCGAACCAATCAGGTTGGACAATAATTGTTTGTAAAAAGAAAAAAAAACCACATTTTAAATCAATGTTTTCATTAGAAAAAATGGGAAAGCATGGCTGTGGAAGAAGCTGAAAAACAAGTTTCATTATCCACAGATGCACGAGATGAAGTGAAGACAATAGAGCCAATATTAGACTTTAATGACGTTTGGACAATATACAATGGCTGCCGAAGACACAGTGTTCCAGTTAATTTTCTTCATAATAACTTAATTCCGCTCCCATCTACAGAATTGTTTCAGTCTTTGCGCGCTCAAACTAATTGGGCTGCTTCATTTAGTACAATTGCTCAGAATCGATTGCCAAAGTTTGCACCGCGCGCTAATTCAGCATTAAATGAGTGTAGGTCATTAGCTGTCAGGTCATTAGTGCGACAAGCAACGTTTCCACCTCCTCAAAGGACTGATGTTGGTACATTACACGTGAATGTGACACAAGTTGAAGAGGAGGAGGACGTGGGGAATAAATGTCCAAACAATGGTTGCGGAACATCTTCAGAGAGTGGGGAAGAAATAGACGCGAGTGACGTAAGCGCCGATTGTGCACAACCTTCCTTAACAAGCAATGAAAGACGTCGAAGTTTGGACAAGGATATTCGCTTATTTAATGTATATCGGAAGACCAAACCATTATTTAGGCTCAAGTCGGACAGTGATCTCACCAAATATAGCAACAATAGTGTTGGGAAATTATTGATGATGGGGGGAAAAGTACAACTGGAAGCAAACCGAGAGGAGGACGAAAAAGAAAATGCTGAACCGGAAGTTGGCAATTTAGTTTCGCAAAATACAAGGAATTTGTATAGAAAATTAAAGCCTCAAGTAAGTTACGAAATTTGTTTATTTTAAATATGTAAAAAAATATTGATTAGTTCAATTATTTAGGTTTAATAAAATAGCTATTTTTTATTATTATTTTACTTGATATTTATTAATTTTTTTTAAAAAAGTACTTTGGGCAAATTCTTTTTATTTTTTTAAAAAAAAATCAGTGAAGGGATATTAATACATAAAATCACATCATTAATAATTATTTAATTCAAGTAAATTTTTTAGCTTGGAAATTGTGAATTTAAAGCATAAATGTAATTTCTAAATCATTATGGATTAGATCCTTATAGCAAATGAAAACTTATTTGTGAATACCCGGTACTATTTTTATAATATAATAATTATTGTTCATGAAATTCATTAAAGGGTGTGAATTTGATTTGCTCACGACTTTCTGGTCGCCGAAGCTCTGCTCCAGTGGGAATTTTAAAAGGAGAGTTTACCAGTGTGATTGGACCTCTGGAACCGGAAATTTCGCACCACCGAGGATCTCACCGCCGTGATTCAGCTCCAATAACCTTAATTTCCGGTACGGCATTGTTGCATTTGAATAATTTTTGATTTCTTATTTAAGAAAATTTGGTTTTAGATGGAGAGAATCGAGGTATTAGGCGAGGATCTCTTCCTACTGATCTTATTATTAATTCGTCCGTGTTCAACTCTCTTCCATTGCCCCCAGAGGCCCAAGTGTCAGTTCCTACTTCCAATTGCGTTTTAAAAACTGGATCTCATCATTTGAGTAATTTAAAAACTGACAAGCTAAACACCAACTTAAATATTCGTCGGCAGTCAATGCCGAGTGATTTTGGCGTTGCTTCTTTTAAACGAGCTCACATTATGAATGCCAGTGACGTGTGTCAAATGCCGTTTGAGAACTTGCCTAGCGGAGTTGAACACGGTCTAAATCACCTCAATTTACCTCTTAAAAGCACTTCAAAAGCAGAGTTTATTAGACAGACACAATCGTTTGACGCTACTTTTTTGAATGGAAATGGGGGAGAGGATTGTAAAAGCCTTTCTAATTTATTGAAAGATTTGCCTCGTAGGAAAGTCATGTTTCCTTTGCACCGCAGAAGTTCAGTGCCGACTGAAGCATGGCTATTTCCTGTCAATTCTGCGTTTGAAAAAGGTATTTTGATAATTAAGGCAGATTAATTTTTTTAAAAAGAATTAATTATTATTACCGTATTACATTTTTTTCTAAATAGGAGATGAGCAACATGGAAGTTTGATTGTGGATCTCAATTAAATTTTTTAAAAGCTGTAATTTTTAAACAGAATTTAAATTCTGCACAAAAATTTACATTTTTAAATCAAGATTTTGTCAAAGTTTGAACTTTGTGTAATATAATCATGGTTTACTTTAGCACTTAATTTAAGTTATTTTGTTGATAAAACTGTAGATATGGGTTTATATAATAATTATTTTCATGGCGTTAATTTAGTTTTTCCAATCATAAAATAAAGTTGAATTGAAACATTTTCTATAATAGAAAACAGGCGATTGATTTCTAATTTTAATTTGTAAGATAATTGAAGTAATCTGTCTCTTAATAATTGTAATTTATTTTACTTCTCTTATTGATTACTACAACAACATTTTTTTAAAAAAATATTAATATTACCGTATTTGGAATAAGCTTACAACATAATTAATTTTAGCACTGCCATATAAAAATGATCAAAAGAAGTAGTCTATATTTAAGAAACGATATTTATAATCTAGGTCATTATAACACATACCGTAATTCTTTATGTGCTAAAATACAAAACTTATAAAATTTTAAAACTTTTAACTATTTTTAACGTTTTTATTAAATTAATATTATTATTGTACATTATATAAAAGTACAATATTTAAATAATTTTGTATTAATTTTAAAACTTAAATTTGAAGTTTCGATATTTTTAACTTTTCAAGTTATATTTGAAATATTATTTATTAAAATTTATTATAGATTTTATTTAAAATGGTTACGACCTGGCACGAGGTTTTCCTAAACTGCATTCAATTAATGAGTTTTAGAAAAACATTATTGGCAATCTATTTCTTAAAATTAAAAATGCTGTTTACTGTGCGTTTTTAAGCAATAATTTTTTAATTGTTTAAGGTTCAAAAATAGAATGTGTCAGGATTATTATAGGATCTTTTAGCATGGGTAAAAAGCATTTTAACTTTTTGCTAATACAAAATTAATATTGGAATTATAATTATTTCAAATAAAAAATAAATATTAAAATCATAACAATTGGTATTAAACTCACTGCCAAGCATATTTAAAGTTATGTTTAGGCTAATATTATAATTATAAACTTTTTTTTACAATTTGTTTAATTAGTAGCTATAAGTAGCTCAATTTGAAATATATAAGTAATAGCTATTAAGTTACTTTTCTTTTGCTAATACAGTATGTATTGCATTCAATTGCAATAGATATTAGCAATTTTTTCTTGTACAGTAATTTAATATTCAAACTTATTTAGCAGTTTCACTATTTTAACTGAGATTTTAAACTGATATTAGAAACCGTTTTCTTTAGAAACTTTTATAAGGTTATGTACTGTAATGCAAAAAAAAGTTTGTCAACATATAAAAATGTTGTAATGAAAGAATGCAAGTTTTATGAGCCTAGAAATCAATAATGTTGTTTAAATAAAAAAATCAAAAGTTTTAGGAAATGTTTGTATAAAATTATAAATTAAAACTATTTGTTATCGAAACTACGAGTATTTCAACGAACTGTACAAGTATATTCTTTGTATTTAAATCATTTTTATGGATTTACTTAGCTGTAAATTTTATATTGCAGTTTTAAAATTTGAAAATGCATTAATAAAAATTGTAACGGTATTTTGAATTGCATATAAAAAAATTATATAAAAACGAGCAATATTTAACGTGCAGCTTGTATGGTTATAGCAAATTATTACAATAGTCTGTAGTTTAGAAGAAACATGTATTTTAAATTTCAAAAGACTGTAGCCTACCTAAGTTTTTTAATGTACCGGTATTTTTTTTTTTTTTTAATTCTGCATTATATAATAGCACTATAAATTATATACAGTATATTTATAACATTTTTTTTACTATGAATCAATTTTTGCATAATTATTAATGGATCAACGAAAATCTTTTTTTAAATTAATGTTATAATATGGAGTCATTTCTGAAATTATTTCTAAAGGTTTAAAAGAAATAGTAAAAAAAATGGGTTTGGGTTGTTTTACATCTTAGGCTATTAAATATTTAGAAAACGTAGATTTTTCAATTAATAAATGTCAACAATTCGAATAATGTACTCGATGAATGCCGCCGATGTTATTCTTAGAGCAGTTTTGATACAGATTTTACAATAAAATATTGGAAAAATTGAATAAACATTATATAAGTCCAATCTATGAAATAATTATTTTATTTCGCGCAGTAATTTTACATTAATTTTAATATTTATAGAATAATAATAATAAAATTTTAATGATTCAATTTAAATTTCCCTCCCTAAAAGAACGAGGCCTGATAAAAAATAATGTTGGTTTATTAGTTCTCATTTGATTGGGCTAAATATGGGAGATTTTATCCGAATACAGTACAACTTTTCTTAAAACATTATTTTTTTAAAATAAATATGGCTTGTAACTTAAATTTTAGAGACAAAATTTATCACATAATCAAATTAAAGTATAATAATTTTTAAATTTAATTTTGAAACGTCATAATTTGAATGACGACACCAACTATCGATAGTATCGATATATCAACTGATAAAATATTCGTAATGGCGGGCATTGGACAGTAAGTAAAATTTTGTGGTGAATTAATGTTAAAATATGACATTAGTACGAGTTATTTTGTTTTAAAGTAAAACTTTTTTAGTAGTTTATAATCTTGAGATAACGTGTGGACAGTTTATTTAAATAAGCTTGCCTAGATGCAAAGACCATCAACATTTATGGATATGTAAACAACTGTTAATAATTTTCATTAATTGGCTTTTTCTGTTTTTGTATTATAGTGTATTGACAAGGAGATAATTTAAATTCAAGAAAATTGTATTGTGAATTAAATGAATGTATTATTAGTTTGGTGTATAAGTTTTGTAAATTTATTAGTTCTGAACTTCGTTTAAAAAAGAACACAGCTGTTCACTGTATCACATTATATTGTAGAGAATGCCTTTGTCAACTTGATAATATTATTTTTTGTTTTTTCGCAGGTTTGGAGCTGAACAGCTTTCTTGGAGCAACCAGTAAATAATCAGACAAACATTAGCCTACATTTAATACATGTTGTATGCATTCATTCCATTAATTTTTTTTAAATAGATATGGCATTCCACCAGTCAGGAAACCTACGAATGGCCCCGATGTAAGTCCAGGTGCCAGAAAAGGTTTTAATATATTAGGAATGAAAAGTAAAAAGGTTAGTATTTAGTGTTAGTAAGGTAATAATGATAGCTCACAGTTTTATTTTTTTAGTTTTATGGTGAAGATGAGGAGTTAGATCAAATCAATCAAGATCTTTACATGTCTGCTACGTCGATGTTTGGGAAAGATGTATATTTTAATGCAAACTTTTTAAGGAACACTTTTTAATAAAATATTTTTTGTTTAGGCCTTTGGGTCATCATTATATGGTCAACCTGGAGCGGTGGGTAGCGGTTCGTCGTTAAGTTTGGGTTTACAACAATCTCAACAACAACAGCAAGCACAAAGAGGGATCAGCAGTCAGCATTTATCTCGAGGCTTTAGTTCCACATCCATTCCAGGTCACATAACCCCTACTAACACCGGAATTCCTACGTTTCCAGGCGGAATGACTAACAGTCTTCCTCCACAGCAGCCTTCTCCAAATAGGTTTATAGTTACAGTATTTATTTTAATGTTTTATTTAATAATAACAATTTAAAAAAATTTAGAAACGTCATGGCGATGAACTCTAGAGGAATTTTAGGCCAACAACTAAATAGAGAAGTGAAGAGAACGTTTCCAGGAAATATGAAGTTCGGAACTGTTATGCATTTATATTCACTAATAATTGTAATTGAAAATCTGTTTGAATATTATTAGCATGGCGGGGCTAGGTTTGAGTCATAGTGGAAGAGGATTTTCCTCTCAGGGTATGATGGCAGGAGGACTTCAATCTATGGGTGGCTCATTCGGAACAACACGTAAGACATAATGTGTTTTAGATGTCATTTTTTGCGATACCGATACGAAAATTAGTTATTCATGCGCGATTTCTATGTCAAACAAGTTTTTAATTCTTAGGTTGAAAAAATTTTATTATTTATTGTCAAAATGTTGAATTTGTCGAAGTTATAATATAACGAATGGAATTAAATTATTTTCAGCTGGCGATAATCCACCAACGTTAGACCTATCAGAGTTTCCATCATTAACGAATAGGGGTGGTAGTGGTTCGTCGTTAAGTAATAATCCTATGGTTGGAAGACCGGCGTATGGTACATTCATTTCTTGATAATTAAGTTTTGTAGGCTTATTTTTAATGGTCGTCCGCAACGTGTTTTCTTTCGAACGTGACCTGCTGGTGGAGGTTGTTATGCTTCGCAATTACTGTGCGAGCACTACTTTCAAATGTACCCTCAGGTGGGAGATATCACCCCCAGAATTAAAAAAATTTAAATATTTGCTTTTATTATGACGCAAAATCTGCCAGAGA
Source organism: Polydesmus complanatus (assembly GCA_034692225.1). Classification (NCBI taxonomy): domain Eukaryota; kingdom Metazoa; phylum Arthropoda; class Diplopoda; order Polydesmida; family Polydesmidae; genus Polydesmus; species Polydesmus complanatus. Next base: position 34,791 of record JAQGAZ010000679.1, read on the forward strand.
AGCGAGTAGCATTTTTATTTTTGTAGCCTTTATCAGCAGGTACACGAACTATTGCGGGTCATTAACTAAAGATAGCCGTTCTAATAAAATCTCTAAAATTACGACTTTTTAATGTTAATAGTTGGAATGGTGAAACAGCCGACGAACGATTCGAATGAATTTCAAATCCATAGTGAGGATTTTCCAGCCCTCCCTGGTTCTCAAGTGCAGGAGTCTACAACGAACAACAATAATAATGGCAGCGAAGCATTAAATAAGGTGGTGTCGATAGGCAGTTCAGAAAGTGCGAAAGACGGACGGTATCCCGGTGATAAAAGTATTTCTCAAGGAGGTTTAAAAAGGGGTATTCAGACTTCGCCGGATGGCAAAGTGACTAATATTCCTGCCAGCATGGTTAACGATCAATTTGGAATGGTTGGACTGTTAACATTCATCAGGGCAGCTGAAACGGATCCTAACTTAGTTTCATTAGCTCTTGGTTCTGATCTAACAACACTGGGACTTAATTTAAATTCACCTGATAATCTCTATCCAACCTTTAGCGGACCGTTTTCAGACGTTCCATGTCGACCACAAGATATCGGTAAGAAACAGATAATGTATTAATAATTATTATTACAATAATAATTATTATATATTTCATTTGTTCTATACTGTATAATTATTATTACAATAATAATTATTATACAGTATAGAACAAATGAAATATTTTAAAGTTTTGCATATTAATAATATTTGAACTTTGTATTGCTTGCAGACTATCATAATCCTGTAGAATATCTGACAAACTCGTCGATAAGAGAAAAGGTAAGTCCTACTAAGGTAATTACAGTACAGTAGTTATTTGGTATGTTTTTATAGCTGGCACCTGTAAAGTTAAGTCGATATGGGGATGACCTGTTGTTTTACATGTTTTATACCAATGGATGTGACGTTCTGCAGATCGCAGCCGCAGCTGAACTGTATGCTAATAGTATTTAATAATGCATTTTTAATTACTAATAATTTGATGTTTGACTTTAGGTATAGTCGAGATTGGCGATATCATAAAGAAGAACGAGTGTGGGTAACGAGAGCTCCAGGGATGGCACCAGTGGAAAAAACTGCCACTTATGAACGGGGCACTTATTACTTTTACGATGCCGAGAAATGGAGGCGGGTTCCAAAGGAGTTTCATCTGGATTACGATAAGTTGGAAGATAAACCTCATTTACCTCCATCATTTCAATTCAATCAAACTCAACCTCTCATGACATAAATAAGTTTTCAGAAATCTTTAATCCTATTTTGTTTTGGGTCCAAATTTGTTTTATCCAACGAGATTATCTTGTACACATTGTAAATTTCATTTGTGCTTAATCTTTCATACTCTTCTTTTTTTAAAAAAAATAATAAATATCTATTGCTCCTCCTTTTGGGATAAAGGTGGGGATTTCGTTTAAAATGCTTTAATATTTTCTTTTCAATATCGAGTTGTGATGAAAACAATTTTTGGATCTAATAAATGAGAGATAAAAAAGAACTCGATTAAAGATTTGTAATTAATAACCATTTGATAAAGGAAAGAAAGTTTTGATCATAAAGTCATTTGGTTTTTGCGGCTAATATTTAATTAAAACGAATTCAAGTCATGAATACATAGGTTTGTCGATGGACCAATTAATCATTCGATATCGTTTTGATTTAATAAAAGCTAACTTTCATATGAGAATCCAGTATTTATCGTTTATATGAAAATTATAATTGTTGGCCTATTTATCTCGGAATAACCGTAATCGTTTAACATGTTTAGCGTCAACAAGTTGAAAGTAATTGAGGTCAAATTCTAATTTGACGTATATGTAAGCGCTACAACGCGATTGATTGCATATTCTAATCAAGATCAAGATTTTATTTCCAAAAACATTCCCTAGCTGGGTTGCTGCAGTTTATTCGTTTAAATTCATTTGTATTGCTTTGAAATGTTTATGTTAATTTTTATTATCGGATGTATGTTAAACGTTGACAGTGAATCTAACAATAATTTTCAAACTTCAAGTGGGAGAAGAAGTCCACAACGTAGAGGGAAAACACTTAGTTCTAGCTCTCAATTTCCTACTGATGCACCATCTACGTGCCCACCGGGGACCGTACATGCGCCTAAAACGCCTGGCGACCAAGGTGGCGAGTGCGGGACTTCATTTAGGAGTTTATTCCCAAGTTGTTCAACCAGTGGGTGTACAGCTGGATTCATTTGCGATCCCAGCACGGATCAATGTCGACAAGTACTAGACGATATTTAAGACTGAATTTGTGATGTTAGAATAATGTTGCTTCTAACCAACTCGATTTTAATTTTCCGAAGTTTCATTCAAATTACCTTTAAAATAAAATATGCAATTATTCCAATTTGTCAAAATTTTATTAAAAATAAACATAAGCTTATTGAAATTTGAATGATTTCAGAAAAAAAATATTGAAATTGTTCTTTATAAAAATGTTTTCATGATAATTATGTGGTTTCAGATTTGTACAATATATGTAAAAAAAGAAGTTCTTCTAATAATAATATTCCAGCAGATCAATCCATCAATTAATCAGCTGTTCAGTCAAAGCAGACGACGAATGACAAACGGGCGCGGTACATAATAATTATTCTGTACCGTGTATTTGAAGTTGTTTTGTGTTATTTTTATATAAATAGAAAGTAAAATAGTACCGTACAGTATGATTTGTTCATAAAATAATTGACTCAAGAATGAGATTGTTGTGCGCGTTCCTTCTTGGATAGTGAGGATAACCAAAAATACACGTCAATGGACCAATGGTGTACATCAAAAGATAAGGAAGCCAAGTAGGCCTACCGGTACCCTAGGATCTTCTTATAAACCAAATTATGTTATAATTTAAATACATGTACAGTATATATAAATTACATTACATTTATCAGGTGTTAATGACATCCTCAGAGAAGCTGTGAAGATTCCATGAAAATGGTTCTATCCGCCGATAGAACAATTTGCCTAAATGTAGAACCACACGTCAACGAGCGCACAAGTGACATGTTTCTTTCAAGGAGAAGGGACCCTCACAACGAATTCTTCTAAAGAATTTAACAATTTAATGCTGAAAAGTTGAATGTGATGCAGTAATTAGGCATTTAAGGTATTTTATTTAACAAAATTTTTATTTTTATCCCGAAAGTAAACTAGAGTAACTTCTACACAGGTAGACTACCAGGTAATCTCGTTGGATAAAACAAATTTGGATTTATAAGAAAAAAAATAATTAATAAATTAAATTTCACATATTTATTTACATCTAGACTGTGGTGAATTTACATTGCGTAAAATTTTCTTTTCAATGTTAAGTTGTGATGTGATCTCAATTTTAGAAATAGAACCGAAAACTTTATTGAAGCCCATTTGATTAATAATGGAAAATGAAAATATTCATTCGTATTAAGCATTTTGCTTTTTGTGGTTATACATTACTAAATAATAATATTATTTAAACGAGTTCAAGTCAATATATAGACTTCAAGCTTAATATATAACCTACTGTGTAGATTTGTCGACGAACCAATTACTCACTTGAATATTATTTTGATTTAATAAAGGCTAACTTTCATAATTATTAGAATGCCTATATTATTATCGTTTATCTGAAAAATTATTGGTGTTGAAATATAATTCCGAATAACTTGGAGTAATTTCATGTGTACAACCATAGGTTTAACGTTACCAAATTAAAAAAAAATTGAGGTCAAGCTCAATTTTGACGTAAGATCAACAACACGATTGATTGCATCTTCCAATCAAGATCAAGATTTTATTTGAAAAACATTCATTCTGGGTTGCTGCAGTGTACTCACTGAAATACACTAATCATTAAAATGTTTATGTTAATTTTTGTTATCGGATGTTTGTGGAATTGTGACAGTGAACCTAACAATTTTCGAAATTCAAGTGGAAGAGCAATTAGTCCGCAACGTAATGTGAAAACGACTACACCTAGTTCTATCTCTCAAATTAGATTTCCTACTGATGAACCACCTACGTGCCCCCCTGGGACCGCGCATCATGTGTCTAACACGCCTGGCGACAAGAGTGAGGAGTGCATCAGACTTCCACTTGGGATTCCCTTAAGTTGCGTACACGTCGGATGTGCAGCTGGTATTTGCGATGCAAGCTCAGGTTATTGTCGAGACGGACTTGACGATATATAAGACTAGATTTTAAATACCAGACTAATATTACATTAAAATTACAGCATCATTTTATGGACGTTTTTTAAACTGAAACTAATACAGCTTCAACCAAATCAGAATTAGATTTTTTGTTATTGTATTCAAATTAATAACATGCAGATTAGCAAAGCTTAATTAAAAATAAAGAATCAATATAGTTTCTATTAAATCGCATTGTATTTTGAATGATTTAAATTGTTTCATTGTGACGCAATAATTCTTATTATATATAGTAATGGTAACTTGAAGTGGAGAAAATAGGAGAATCCGAAATTAAAAGACTATAATGTCTTTTAAGATATTACCAACTATCCGGGAGAAAAAAGTGAAATAACATAAAGATAATCTTAATAAAAATCTTTAATAATAATTGTGTTCATGATAATTATGTGATTTTAAAGGGATGTGTATAATGTTCAGTGTAACTACGACAAAGGATACACAAAGTGCACATTTGCTATGGTGAATCCTTTTTTGTGAACCCTCTGTCGTATTCCCATTTGTGTAAAATTGTTTTTGGTAACGAAATGTCGGAGGTCCTCTTTTTGATACAGCTGTTCAGTTAAAGCAGACGACGAGTGGAAGACGCGGGCGATTCCGTAGCTGAAGTCTTGCAAAAGAAATATTTATTAGGAATTAATTAAATAAATATAATTATAATTTCTTTTTAAAATAATATACTAAAGAATGGGAAAACGTTATTACTGTGATTATTGTGACCGTTCATTCTTAGATGGCGCGGACAACCGAAAAAAACACATCAGCGGTGTACAACATCAAAAGATGAAAAAACTTCACTACGACTCGTTTAGAAGTAGGCCTACAGTGTAGTCTTCCATTAATTTTTTTTATTAAGAAACCGCAAAAGTTTATAAGTAAAATATAATTATTAAATTATTAGGTGCTAGTGAAATTCTTGAAGAAGAAGCTGCGAAGAATCCATGTAAACGCTTTAAACAGCAAGGTAAGCTTCCATACGCGTTAACTTACTTAATAATTATTATGAAATACATGATTGTACAGTAACTGTAAATGGGTTAATTTAATTAGAGAGTTATACACGTGAAGTTACGTGTAGATAAAATGTGACTTATTTATGAACTACTTTACTCTTAACTTTTTAAGAATGTTCCACAGCCCAATTTATATGCATAGCCTACTTGTTATAATGGTTTGCTTTTTCTGTATGACATGTGAATGTGATAGCTACCACGTGACATTGCCACCTGTTATGGAATATTTATCACGTTTCCTTATAATTAATTAAATATACCAAAGGGAATTATTATTATTTATAGTTATAATTTATAAAATATGTATCTACATATCTGAGGAAAAGTAACTGGGATTAGCAGCAGCTACTTACAGTATAAGTCTATACAGTAGCTTATTGCTTAATTATAATAATGCTTATCGTTTCTGGTTTTAAATGTCAACATCCCGTTTTTAAGTATCGTATTATTAATACTTCATTTTGAAAAATCATTTCAACCTAAATTAAAGATTTTTAACAAATTAAACTAGCATTGTGTTGATTATACATTTTGCCAACTGATCTGGCACTTGTGAAATAGAATTCGCTGTGCTTACAATAATATGCAAAAAATTAATTACGTTTTTATTATTAGAATTGAATTACGGTACCTATACTGTATTAATGAGGTATCGGGGGTCAGTTTTAAAAATAAATTGAAATAATATGTTACAAAAATTTCATTTCTATTATAATGTATCATATTGCACAATTTCAACATTAATACTGTAATTATGCTACGTAATGACATTTGAAACTTAATAGTTGCACAGGTGGTTATATCTACAGTCTACACCTTACCAGAATAATATTAGTACAACAGAAAGGGGGTTTTTTTTAAATTACCTTTATCACAATACTGTATCTTTATTTAATTTGACTTTTGCGACTAAAATCACTCTTAAGAAATTGAACTTCAATGGTTGTTGTTAATTCTACTGAAGGAATTTGCGCTTGGAAATCATGCGATTGCTTCAATTTAAAATTGATTATTATTATTGCTGTTCTTTTCATTGTTATTTTTATGCAACTTCGAAGATTAAAAATTGGCAAGGAAGAACAACTAATTAAGCATCATACACATCTTTTATAGCTCACTTCGTCAAAATGTATTTTTTTTAAAAAAAATTTTATTAAAACTTTCTAATGACTAAGTAATGAGAGATTAATAATTTACACATAATATTAGCTGGGACATAGTTTTGTCTCTATTCTCGCGTTTGAAATAATTTATTTAAGTACAGTATAAGGGCAATTTTAATTTAGGAAGTTGTGACTTTGGATCTTCATGTCGTTATTCTCACTTAACACCAGCGGAACTCAAATCTCTTCAAGATCAAGGTTGTTATTAATTTTAAGCGAATGATTTTTTTATTAGTTAATAGAGAGTTTGCGGTTTAAATTTTTCCTTCGTTCTAATACCTTGTTTACACCAAAGTTATGAATCCAGATTGGTGAGGGTTCGATGTATGAAACGGTTTCACATGTTTGGTGTACATGCCCAAGGATTGGTGAAACTTGGTTTGCCGAGGGCAAACCTCTTTCCACCAAACCTCTCCGCTCAAACCGTTTCTAAAGAAAAGCAGACGAATGGATTCTGCTGCTGAACACGTGCTTCCCAAAAATTTGAAAAGTAGAGTTGATAATTTTTTTAAATTATTGTTTAATGAAATATTTATTGATATACAATAATTTAATAATAAATTTAAATCTTTGCTCGACATTTTCGTTTTTTACACACACTCTGTAATAATTATTGTCTGCACTGTGACGTCACATCATTCACAGTTTGTTTTGTTTTTTGGTGGCAACGCTTCTACTGAATCCGGATTGCGGGAAGGAACATACGTCATAGAAACGTCATAAATGCTTCACCAAAGACGATTGCCGGAATCCGGATTCTTGGTGTAAACATAGTATAATGCTTAAGTCTAATGCTTATGGCGTTCGAGTTTGGACTTTAGAATTTATTTTTACACAGATGTGAATAATTAAGAAATAAATTTCAAAGCCCAAGCTCGGACGTCATAAGAACGAGGGAAAAAGCTAAACCGCAAACTTTCTATTTATCTAGTTTTTTAAAACATAATTATAGCTTGGAAAGAAAAAATGCATATTGAGGCGAAACATACAGCGGTTCCAAAAGTAGAGGACAGTTGGTTAACGGCTTGGGTAAATAAAGTGCAGTCGCCTCAAAGCAGCGAGTCGATTTCAAATCAATTACCTTTAGGTATTTTATCTCAATTTTACAATGAAATGATGATTAATTATTTATCTGCAAATAGAATTCGAAATTGAATCTTGGACACTCCCTACACATTTATCTACTTTTTACGGTCTTCCGCCTTCGTTGATCCCTCCTACTCTTCAAGATTTCCAAAATGCGCATTTAGCCAATTGGGGGTAAAATAGCTCGCGATTTGATAGACAAGATTTAATTCTTGTGAAATGATTATATCGCTAGAAATTACAACGGTTTCACGTGTGTCTCATCATTCCGAAATTGTTTTAGCAATATTTATTTCATCAGAGCGAGAATTACTAGTAAAACCCATTTTTCAATTTAATTATAGATTTTATAATTTTAAATTTTTATAGTTAATGACAACATAATAGAGGCATCATTACTAATTTTTAACTTTACTATAAAAATCAAAGCCAAATAATTTATTTTTTAATATTTTACGTACCGGTATTTATTTATACAACATAGAGAATACTGTACATGTAGCCTACAATAAATCGATATCTAAAGTATTAATTTTTTTAACAAAAAATAGTTTCAATAACTATAAAATTTATGCAATTAATTTTAATTTTAGAAGAAATTTACCATAAATTATAGTATTTTAATGAACGTTCATTTAAATATTTTATGAACCAACAATTACATTAACACTTCACAATATACAGTAATATTTTTATGATCCAAATTACCGGTTTAGATCATTCATGACCTGAGTGTAAACCAAATCAAACAAAATTTTGCAAATAAAATTTACGTTAAAAGATTATGAAATACTTAAATATTTAACCATAAATGATGAAAATGAAAAGTTATTACGTTTTATTTCATTAAAAACAATTGTATTGTATTGCTCATTTTTATATATACAGTAAATAGGTAATAAGAAACAAAGTTGTAAATTGTTTGAAAATGAAAATTATCGAGGATAAGTTTAAACGAAATTGGTTAATTGCTTTGAAATTCTTACGATTGTATAATATGGCATTAATGAACAGCAAAAATATACTGTAAATACACAAGGGTGACATGCGTGCCAATTGAAAATAACAATAAAAACTATAATGAGCGAAACATTAAGCAATAGATTAAAAGTCAATAAAAGTGCTTAATTATTTGTTAAAAGTAAGGAATCTAATTTTTGTAAATGAATGCTATTATCATCAGGTTGCTTTTCTTTTTCCTCAGATTCGTGTTTAGAATAAGTGTACACGCTCTCGTGTTCCCATTTCAGTTGATATTTAAGCGGTGACAGCTAAGAACAATATCTACACTGCGCATTTTTTTCCTTCTCAGGTCAGTGGTTTGAAAATAATATGAGTGCGACCGAGGAAAGAAAAACTTTCGGTGTAACTTAATACCCACATCAAAAAAATAAAACGACAATAAACAAAAATAAGCGCGCATATTTCATTTCTCTCAACTTTCACCGTTTTCTTTTTTTTAAAAAAAAAAAAAAAACTATAATACAATTTAACTCAAAATTTGTAGCTGTCATGGAAATTGTATAATTCAAGGTAAGTTGTTTAATTTTATATAATTTTAAACTACTATACTTGAATAACTTCAAGAGTAACATAAAACGACTTTGCGTGCGGATTTTAGTTTCTAGTACGAAAAAGAAGTTAATATTTTGTTTTAAAAAGTTTCGAAAAGTGTTAATTACTTGTATCTTATTTTTATAGTGCGAGTACTTCAATGATTAGAAAATTGTTTAAATAATGGATCAAACAATGATGACTCTAAAATGTCAAAGATGGTGCATATTTAGCATTCTATATTTTTGTGTCGTCTATGCGTTAGAGAAAAATAATGCTCCGGTGGTCAACCAGAAGTCTTCTGAATACAAAATCAGTTCCAATAAACAATTGCAGGATATTTTCAACATGATTTTGAATTCCAAGAACTCGAACCGAGGGGGATATTTAATTCAAGCACGCACGGATCCAAAGAGATTGATTTTTATCAGGGAGAAAGACTCGAACCTTCCTCATGTGGCGAAAAATGTGGCGGCAGGCAATGTTCCTCAATCCTCGAAAGACAAGGCCCTTCATGCGTTGAAGGCGAATTTTAGTCTTCATTCGTCGAAGGATAATGCCACTCACGTTAAATTGTTGGAGAAATTAATAACACCACATCCAGAGGAACAATTGCCCTTCTTCGATAATATTAACGTGCATTTATATTTGAAAGATTTCGACAACCAAATGAATTTGAAGCCGAGGTACGATTGGGTAGTGAGGGGTTACGAAGGCGAAGGACGATTAAAAAGGCAATCCGAATCGGAAAAGAAAATAGATGGACAAAAATCGGAAGTGAACGAAGATTCCATGCAAGCTATGAAAAGGGTCATCTTTATTCGTTGCCCTTTTTACGCTTGTCCAAGAGGACATATTTGCGATTATTATACTAGATCTTGTCGTCCAATTTTATATCCAAATTTTGATTATTAAGGAATTTTAACATTTATTATTTGAATTTTTTGCAGGATATTTTTCTTTTTTATATTTTATCAGTCTACCGGTATATAAAATTTATTATTGAGTTTTTGACACATGCTTTGGATATTTTTATAACCAATCATGATAACATAAATTTATTTGGCCACTTATGAAGTTTTAAATTCATATAAGCTAATTCATAGCGTTGAAAACTATGTAAATTAGATGGTTTAAATTACCGGTAACTAAAATGAGAAAACAACCTTCAAATTAGTTTTTCAAAACAGGATGTTGCCATTGAAAACCGAAAGTTAAATGTCCTACAGTCCATAGCGTTAATTAAAAAATAAATTATCACAAATAATAAGCGGAGACGAAACAGTAGGATATTGCAATATTAACACTTACATTATCAATCACTTTAATTGCTAAGCTATAGTATTTATAAATACAATTTAATGGCATTCAAAAATTTGATTGATATTTACGTATATTTTTAATTATTTTAATCAGTAAAATGTACGTCTATTACTACTTGTATACGTTGATTTAACTTTTAATACAATTAATATTTTTTTTTGAAAAGTAAATTACTGAACAAATTTAAAACGTAATCATCATTTTCAAAGTTAGCTGCGACTATGGAACCTGGATTCTTGGAACTGAAACTGTATAATAATTATGTCCTCCGCAATTAAATGGAATAGATAGGAACTACAAGTTTCTTTTTCTGGGAATTGTGGAGGACAGTATTATATCGGAGAAAATTCCAGTATTTTTTTGATGCCAATTGAATGTGTTTGACTACTGTAATAAATTCTTATTGTTGATGGCTACTCAGCCTCGACAATCAATACATTTCAATTTTGTTTTGGTACAACTACCATTTTATCTATACACTATGTTAATTGATGAAAGTTAACTATACATGTGTGTACGCTACTACAACAAATTGTACAGATATTCTCAAAAAAATATTTGCGAAAACTTTTCCGTTCGCAACTCTTGTAAACGTATAGTCAGTAAAAAAATTCAAAGTTTATTACTATAGTTACATAATTACTAGGTTATATGAAATTGTTTACAAAGTTATAAACCTAATTTATTTCTACATAATTGTACATATCATTTTTCCATCAGCATACCAAGAGCTTGAACTTTGATCCAACACTTTTTTTACTTCCAGGTAGGATTTTGTGACTCTTTTCGTCATCCATTCTGGCAACGGTTTATTCCATTCTTCTTTAGGTAAGGGTTCGTCTCGAAGTTCCCAAATATCATTGTTCAACATGTTCGTTAACCGAACAAATTTCCTTTTCTGCTCGGCGGTTATTATCGGTTTCTAAAATAATAGATAAGTTCGCTCAGGTAACTTTTATATTGGCCAAAAATCATAACTATATTATTATACTAAATAATTAGGATCTTTTGTTTTTCTCCATAACAAACAGTTGTCATAATCACTTTTCCAATCTCTACAATCAAACGTTTTACCATGAATGAAATATTGATGAAAATGACCTTTGAAACCTATTATTTTACAAGAGATAATATTATTTAGTACAAGTCTTAAAAATTAAATAATCAAAATAGCAATTATGTTACTATCGCATTCTTTGAATTCTGCCTTATACATTTCGCATGGTCTGACCTGCAATAAATTCAAAAAATCTTTAATAAACCCGGGCCCATTTGATCAATTCAATGATAAACAACACAATCATGTTTGAAGATCACAAGTTCATAATCGCAGATTAAGTAGCCATTAATATTAAATAATAATAGCTTACCATCCATGCGTTCTCTGGTAACTTTTCAATATTTTCCTCAAGAACTTCTGTAGAATTCATCTTTAATTAAATTATAATAAAGCAAAAATTTTCAAATAAATGCTCATGAATTGATGCCGGTCTAGAAGTATGGAATGCCATATAGTCATTATTGGCGTTCCATTAATATTTTAAAATTACAGTAATAAATTACTTTCGCAAAGTTTACTTTTTGGAAACATGCTTGAAATATATATATTATAAAAATAAATGTGCTTTTAACAATAAAACAAAAAGAAATTATTAGAAAACGTTAAAAAGAAATAAAAGCAAAGTTGTTTTTGGAGCAGCTGATGCAAAATTCGTCTGCTAAATTGATAAATTCGAAATCTTCTGTTTGGTAATCTATGCATTTTACTATTAACATTTAAGATTAATTACTGTTTAATTAAGTGTGATTTTTATAATTATTAATAATTATAATGCAAATGTTGTATTTGAGTAATTGTAGTAACTTTTATTGCAGAAAAAGCGTTTCTAAGAATGGCAGTTCAACAAGAACTGGAACCTTTGTTTATAGAGGCTCTTCGCCTTCTCCATTCCAAATCAATTGATTCGTCTGAGCAATTGAAGAAACTTTTAGATGAAGCTTTACATCACACAACACCTTCTTCAGTTATTCATGGTCACACGTCTCCTTCAATTAAAGTAAAACATGATGTGACCTATAATTATTCAATTTTATGAAATTAATTCTTAGGAAAAAGACACCTCGATTCCAGCGAAAATTGCAGCGTCAACTTACAAAAAAGGTTCACCCAAACATCAGCATATATCAACGGACAATTTTTTAAGTAACACAATACCTAAATCTTCTTCTCCCGGGCCGTTATCAAGTTCGAGTCTTTCGAAAACGTCCTCTAAGTTTGACGGTGTAAAAAGTGAAAGCGGCGGTGAAAAAAGGTCACATGATAAAGTAAAAGAAATTTTAATTTCATTTTGATTATGAAATGGTGATATATGTTATTTAATTTAGGTTAGCAAATCGAATAGCGATTCAAGTTCTGATAGTAAAAAACACAAGGGAGACTCAAGTTCTAGCGCAAAATCTTCTAGTTCATCTTCTAAGTTAAAGATTGATTTAGATCATGAGGTGTCAATCTCGGATGAAAATACAAGTGCTAGTGATTACGCTTTGGAAATGGGACTGGCTTGTGTTGTTTGCAGGTACAGTATTAACACCCAGATAAGTATTTTTAAATTACCGTAGTTTAATCGATATTATATTTTTTATTTGTTTCAGATCGATTAATGTTACGCCAGGAAATAATTTAGTTGAATGCCAAGATTGTCATTGTTTATATCATCAGGTTTGCGATTGTTTTTGTTTTATCACGAGTCATTTAAATGAATTTATTGTTAGGAGTGTCATAAACCGCCAATTGATGATCAAGATGTGAACGATCCCCGTTTAGTTTGGTACTGCGCTAAATGTACCAAAACGTTGAAAAAGATGGTAGGAAAGATTAAAGTATTACATTTTGTTCATATTTCTTACGTTATTTTTGAAAGACTACAAAATATCAATATTATATTTTAGGTGAGTAAAAACTCCAAAAATGCAAAGCCATTGTCAACTTCAACCGCTAAAGAAACCACTACAAGTAAACCTGTAAAATCTGAACCGGTCGTAACTCCTACTACAACAAGTTCTCATATTTTCAAAAGAATCGAGCCTAAGGTTTTAAATAAAATTTTAATTTTATTGTACTTTTAATAATATTTATTATTAATAGTTAACTGCTACGAATACAAGTTCAGCCAGCTCCGGTAATAAACCGATTGGTTTGGCTGGATTAGCAGCAAGTTTAAGTGGCAAATCTCATCCAGTTAGTAAAACTGCTAGTCAGTCTTCTAGCAGCAGCAAACCAGCTACAAGTTTTAGCAGTAAAACTAATTCTAGTGCAGATAGCAGTAAAACTACAACAGCACCGACCGCGAAAGCTAATCCGTTTCCATCGCTATTCACTGCTGCTAAATCTAGTAGTAGTTATGGTAAGAATATGAAATATTCGAATTAAAATTTTTTTATTTCTTTTTTGATGTCGCAAATGTATATTTTTAGGAGGAACAAATACGAGCAGCAGTTCGAGTAGTAGTAGTAGTAATAAACCAACTGGGAGTTCTGGATCTTCTAGCACTACCAAAACAGGATCTCAAACGTCCACTCCATCGTCATCTAGCAGTTCTAGCGGAAATAACGCGTCTTCCGCAGCTGGTGGACAAAGTGCAGGAAAATCTTCTGGCTCTAGTTCGTTGATGTCAGCCGATAAAAGACTACAAATAATGAAGAAAAAAGCAGCGGCTAAAATGCAAGAAAAGAGGCGAGTTTCAAACAAGTAACTTGGTTTCGTGGTTTTTTATTTTTGGGGAGAACCGCGCAGCAATGAAGGTGCCCGTTAATTTTTTTACTTGAAAATGAAGTTAAAAAATAATAAGTTCAAATACCCGGTATTATTATTTTGATAGTATCATTTAAACCAAATTAACATTTTATTTTATATTGAGCTTACCGTTGCAATAGTAACCTTGCATCGAAATTGTTAGTGATGTACTAGCACGTGTAAATAATTGAAATTTAGTACTCGATTTACGAATGGTTATTATATGTTAGGCTTCATTTTTATAGTATGGTGCTTAACTAAACGAACCCCAAATTTATGTCGGTGATAAGCAATCAAAGACTTTACAAATTTCTACTACGTTAACTTGGTTACTTTTCATTTTAAAATAAATTGGGACATAATTTTATTTATAAAAATTTGTTATGTATTTCATTGTTTGTTGCATGCTTGCAAAGGAAAATTTTACTGAAAACTTATTTAAAGAAGAAAAAAAAAAGATATTTTCTGCTAGAAACTCCAAGCTGGATTTCAATTTATACGAAAAAGTTACTTGCTGCAAGTCGCGCACGGCAAAAGGAATGCACCCAGTCTGCCACAAAATAGCTACCGGGATTTTCCGAGTGGAGGCGCATGGGCTTGTAATTGGTTTTGGGAGTTTTTGCTGTCTCACTTTTTTCCCAAATAGAAGCACATGGGCTTCTATTTGGAAACCAAAACCAAATAGAAGCCCATTGGGCTTGTATTTGTCCTATAT
>JAQGAZ010000680.1:0-49600 GCA_034692225.1 Polydesmus complanatus
AACATGTATAATTTTAGTTACGTCTTATAATTATACCACTAACGTTGCATTGTTAAATTATGTATTAAGTATATTATTTACAATAACGAACATCTGGGCTGATTTTGTTTTCATGGCAATGGATTTGGTTACAAGTAAATCTTAAACACATCATTTTGTACTTTTACCTTTGGGATTGTGCGTTACTGATACTGTCTTTTCGTGTGGAGGAAGTGATAGAAGAAGATTGAACATCTGACGATGAACTTTTACTTTTGTGTGATGCGTTTAACGAGGAAGAAGAGTAATCGATGCTACTTCGATGTTCGTGTTCTTGTTTGACATTTGATGATGCTGAAGAAGAAACAGAAGATGATGTAGAAGACACGTTTTTCTTTGACACACTCGAAGACGAAATACTACTTCGACTCGATTGTTCCTTACTCGATAAAGCACTCGAAGATAATAAACTACTGCGACTGCTCATTTTGCAGGCAGGTTATTTATCCAATAATATTTTATTCTAATGGTAATTAATCTCCAATTTAGTTGATAAAATCCCGATTCGCGTAATCCAAAATAGCACGTAGTTAAAAATCGGCAAAAATTAGCAAAAAGACCAATCAAAGCTTAACAAATGCAAGCGCCAAAGCTTCCAAAAAAAAAATAATAATAATAATTTCTTTTTATAATAAAAATTCTGCGAACAATTCGTAAAATCAAAAACAGAAATTATTTTATAATTCTGTTATAAAATCGGTCGGTCGAAGAGCAAAAATTGCCCTCTCAACCGGAATCCGGTTGTCGCTCATCTGTTGCATAAATGTTAACATTGTATCGGTAAGGTGTTTACACTGATCCCTCCCTTTCTTGACACCTACATCTAGCCTTCCTTTTAAGTCCCACCCTTTTCCATATTATTGAAAATGTTGTCAGGTGATCAAACCAAAAGAGAAACCCAAATTTCTCGATGGCTTCCATCAAAGAGTAGCTCCTCCTTTGGGTATAGATGTGGGTGGATTGAATCGTGTGTCACACCCCTAATAATCGTGTCCAACAAAAGTGCTCGCAATGATGAGTGCACACGCACATTTAAGGAATATGTTTTCCTGCCATGTAGTATTACGGCGGCAGTCTACCAAAATTTGTTACAACTTTTCAAACTATGACAACTGCTCCCACGTTGACATTTCGAAACGAAAAAAGCTACCCCTGGTTAATCGCAAACTGTATTAGCATAACAGTCTTGCTAAGAAGTAATTAAGTAAGGGATACGCAAAAGCATTTTCCGAGCCAAAAACTAAAATAGCGATTACCGCCTATTTAAAAATTATTTCATTATTTATGATTAATGATTCACGCTTTTCAAATACGAAAGGTCTATAATTATTTTCATTGTAGTTTTGAAAAAAAAAATGCGCAATGCCCTAAATTATGACTTCTGACGCGAGCTAAGCGTACGGAACTTGAACCATTTCAAACTTCATGTACGTAATTTATGGCTAAAAATGTTAACCAATGTGTAAAAATGCAAAAAGTAATACCTTGCCTATTTATAGTTTTAAGAAATAATTTTTACGGTGCGTAATAAAATTAGGAAAAATAATGGGATTATACCTCTCAGCGTTTCTTAAACGTCTAAGCTAATTTATATTTTTAACTTAAAATAAAATATTTCTTACCTATCTCGCGGCTCATCCACGGCTGAAAAAAAAATAAACATCAAATTAATACAATAAACTTTAAATATACTGAATTAGAACACTAATCCGTTTGACACATAAATAAACTTCACTTTAATCCTTTTTTTTTTTTAAAAAAAACCTTTAATCGTTCTATTCTGTGTTCAAAATTATCTTCATTCGAAGTTCGGCCTCAACGCACGCAGCAACACAAGCCTTATACCCACTTACTATGCCTGGTTGTATTGATTACAGCTTGATCGAGTTAATCCTTTGGCGCACTTCTTCAATATCCTAGACATAAATTAGGTAAGCTACGAATGTTGGGGTGTGATGCAAGAAAAAGTTTACAAGACGTTGAAGCCAACGTATCATGCTGGCATGAGACGAACTAGCTCAAGTAAGTATGAGTGAGAATTATGCGTTTTGCTGCGTGTGTTGAAGCCGGAAGAGAATATTGTAGACACATAAAAGAACAATTAAATATTAAAAAATCATTAAAGTAACATTTTTCCATGTGGCATTAAAATATTAGATTAATCATTACTGTATTGAAAGAATTTGATACTAATTCGGTTGGGTTCGGTGTTTTTCTGACACCATGCTTGTATTAAAAAAAAAGTAGGGAAAAGTACATTAAAAACCAGTTATTGATTAACTAATTAGTAAATATATATTTTTTAAAATGTTATAATCATTTTGCGCTTTGACATGTACAGTATATAAAATACTAAGCAATGTACCCGCATTCAATAGGCGTTAGTAGTTACACTGTTACAATTAATTAGTTGTAGGCTACAATGTTTTCCTTTATCTAAAATCAAGCTACTAAAGAATTTCATGTTACTCAGTAAATTAGTTAAAATTAAATAAGTTGCATGTATTTAAAAATTCCGTATTTGCGTGCTTATTTGAATTTATGATTGAGAAAAACTAGACTTCTTGTTTATTGTACGGTATAGTTTTTCTTTAAATGTCATGCAAGATGTTAATATTTACTGTTACAATAAAAATAGAATCTTACGGCTGAAGTTGAGATTGATAGATGCAGACACTTCTCCCATCTGATTGTGTGCCTTGACCTTATACAGCCCCGCGTCACTCTCAATTACATCATTCAATTCGAGTACGACTAAATATTTATTCGGCGCCAATTCTTCGCTTCTCATCACCGTCCGGTGGTCATTTCGTAGTTCGTCTTCCTCGCGGAACCAGCGAATGTCCGGCCTCGGTCTGGACATCAGCTGGCATTCGAAGATGAGTCGGTTACCATCGTCCTCCTGACGAAGTTGAGGTTTCTGCTGGAAACTAGGTGCGTAATCATCGGTTACCCCCATCTTTGTTGTTTTTTTCGGTGGTCAGTGATACCCACACTGACCAACGATTTCAATGCCTTAGCTAAAAATTCACCTTGACATGGAAATCACCTAAAAAAAAAAAAGAAAGAGATTCGTTAGCTATTTGAACAAATCTAAAATAAATTCGTTTGAAACATTTTGCACCCTTGCTGCAAAAGTGACACAACTTAACAAAAAAAAAGTTTTTCTTGAGTACATGTACTACGAAAAAATAGGAAAATCAATAATTATTACTGTACCGGTATTTATTAAAAATAATAAAATAGCAATAATTTAAGCGCTTTGCTATCTTTGCGACTACACGTATATCTGATCGACCTCAGAAACATTTTTTAATTTTTTTTTCAATTTATTTAAAATACTTTTAGTAGAATTTATTTAATATTTTAACTTCAATAAAAATTTAATTTTAAAATGTGGCCATTTTCCTATCACATCTTTGAAATTATTTAAATAACAAATTATTGCCCATAGGCTATAGCTTAAGTACCTGGTAATTCTTATGTCTATTATATCGGGTGGCGCAAAAAAAGTGGGACCTCTCTTGAAAACTTGCAATATAACCAAATTATGTTTTTGGCGAATTTAAAAATGTAAAATTTTCTTTACTTCCTAGCTAAACCTTTGACGTCACTTTTTTATTTACTTCTTATCGTGGTTTTTATAATATAATTCTTTTTAAAGTTTTTACAATTTTTTTTACAATAACAAAAATAACAGGGGTCCCACTTTTTTTGCGCCACCCGATAAATATTATAATTATAACCTTTTAATGTACAATGTAAGCCGCTACTTTTAAAATGTAACTTATTTAAATTCAAACTTAAATGAATACAGGTATCGGTAAATGATACTTATTATTTTTTAAAAATAAAAAGTATTTTTATATGCCATACACTCGTGCATGTCCAGCATTACCATACACTCGTACATTTATTAGACCTTAAAGAATAGTTCTAAAAGAATACAATCTTAAAAAAGATTTATTTTTTCACTTAGTTTACGTTTTTTTTTTTTTTCTTAGCTTACGGGTTTCCTTTTTTTTTTTTAGATTTTGAACCTCCTTATATAAGTATGTACTCGCACGCGTTGCTGACGTAACCAAACGTCAACAAACTTACAGGATGTACACCAGTTTGAAAATATGCGATAAAAAAAATCTCTCAAAATCGTCATAAATAAAGTATAAAAATCAGAAAAGCATACTACAGATTTATATAAATTGAATGCATACCTTAAATTTCAAACACCTAGAACTACAAATCCCAGGATTAGTAAACACAAATAAGTAAACACCCGCGCAGACACTTCACAGTTAGAAGCATATAAAAAAAATTGACACAAAAAAATTGAAATTAACCAGTCGACGTTTTCCTTAACCCAACCGTTCGCGGCTCATTTTCTATTAGTAAAATTTCAAGCGCACTACCGCGAACGTTACGTAATTTTTTTTACAAAGAATCAAAGTTAAAAAAAAAAAAAAAGAAGAAGAAGAGAAAAGCGAATGGAAGACTTGCGAGTATATCCGTAATCCACAAGGAAGAAGAGAGCGGAGTCGGAGGCTGTGGTTAACTAGCCTTCCCGAATTTGCCTTCACTTACACGCCAACTACTCTGATGAATCTGGTTCAAAAAAGACAGTTCGAGTGCAATCGAATTCGAGCGGTATATAGAATGGCACTAAAAATACTGTTGTTGAGGAACAGTTGAATTTCAGCCGAATGTTTATCTATACGAACCAAACGTGTGTATGCTTGAGAGATTTGTAGGGTGGGTGGAGCACTTAATATTCTATTTTTTTTTTTTTCTTTCGTAAAAATACACGCCACAACTTTTTAAGTAAAATGTGTTAAAAGTGGAAGAAGTTGGCGATAGTCGTAAAATGTGTCTAATCAAGCGGAAACATTTCCTAAACGAGGGGGGAAATAATAAAATAGCTTCATCTTGATTTATTTTAGTCGACTAACACTTGCTTTGGGTCTGTGTTTATATACGTGTCTTTTCAACATACCCCCAGACAAACAGAACTCTTCAAAAGATCAGATTTCCTCGAGCTAAGACGCAAAAATTACATTTTTTTAAATTATTTTTTTATTAGTCGTCTTTATTTGAATATTAAACTTGGTTCGTTGCTCTAAGTGAAAATTATTTTTAAGTTGGTTTACAACAACTTTTTTAAGCTTTATATATTTTTTTAAAAAAACTAGCCAGTAAATCTTTCAATCGCCTATCTTAAAGTTCTGCCAACATCCTTATAAAATACAATGTCTGAAACAGAAATCGACTAAATATATTGTCGCACTGTGCGTCATTCTTGAACAAAAAACAAAAAAAAAACAACTTCAACATTTGATTGTCTACAAATAGAACATGTCTTTTTTCATCGCAACAAACAATAAAATTTGTTATTTAGTTTTTTTAAAAAAAAAAAAAAAAAAACACCAACATATTAAACGTGGTTTGTCATTCATGTGAAAATTAATCAAAAAATATTTATCCTGGTTTTGCCTCAAAAAATGATTTCATAATAAATCTAAGACTCATAATACTGTACAGTACTGTATATCTCGCAGCATAGTGCTTTTATACTAAACTAAGAACTATAATTAAAAATTTAAAAAAAAAAAAAAAAAAAAAAAAACAAAAAAAAAAAAAAAAAAAAAAACATCAACGGGGGGAAAAAAAAATATGAATTCGGAAATATTTCCTTATACTATTATTCTAACAGTATCACAACATCCAATATGGCAACCGTTCATCAATTAAATTCACCGCTAGGTGTCGCTGCAGACTTCTCATTAGAACTGCATGCAGAAACGTTTCTTCATCTTACCTTTTAAGTTTGAAATTTGTTCTTAAAAAAACAAACAAAGAAGGGAAACCTGGCTAGATAAATAGATGGAGGAGAAAACAGCAATAAGAAAAGTACGGTATCCTAAAGCGTCGACTAACAACACAATCGGAACTACTTGTATTAAAGATGTTGAATGGATAAATGTTGAAAGTCATACACACAAAGTGATGAGAAGTGAAAAATGAGTGGGTGGATTGGAGAAAATGTTTGACGATAGAGGGGAGGAGAGGGTAGTAGACGGGCGAAAAAGAAGGTGTTATGAGGGTGTCCCTAAAATAGAGTGAGGCGGCTGTGGTATTCCAGACACGCCAAGGGCGGACCGTAACCCAATCTCTATTACGCTCTGCCCATATATGTAACCCCGACTGAGGTTGAGAGACGTGGAGATCGCGAAGAGAGAAAAGCAGAAAGATGAGAAAGAGATATAGCGCGGCTTCGCATGAACTAGATGCAACATTTTCTCCACTTGCCCGATGAAACCTGATTTATACTTTTACGTCAATTTTTTTTTTTTTTTTTTTTTTTAAATTAGGAATTTAAAAAAAGAAAAAAATACCTCGACAATTAAATTTTCTTAAATTTAGTATTGTAAATTATTATCTGTAAAGAGAATGATTTTCGTTAAATATGGCGAAATACTGTTTAATCAATACGGATTGGGGGATCAATACAGTGTACTAGTTTCACAACTGACTTTTGAAACAGGTTTCAATCAGTGAAACTAATTCTGCATTTGGGAGTACACGCGCTAGGTTAAACTAGCTCCGGTTTCTCCAAACCTTTTCTTACAGCTCCTTTAGTCGGTAAAATTTGGCATTTTAAAAGAAAGCAATAGCCATTTTTTTTTTCAAAATCGTGAAAGTGACGTCACAACATCATTTGTTTTCGTTGGGAACGCTTTACATAAAACCAAATTGCTGAAAGCGATTTTTGTCAAAAGAAGCTCGGCCATTTTGACCTCATTACCATAATCTAGGCTTCAAATTCTAATTAAAAAACTTTGTAAATATGTATAATGTATAATTCCGTTTACATTTTCTTTTCGCACTTTTCTAATTAGATCTTATAAATTGATACTTTGGTAATCGCAATTATCGTAATTAAAGATTTTGCGCATATAGTAATACACTGTAGGCTACTTTTTTTTATCTGTGCAACAGAAAAAACCTTTTTTTTTTTTTAACCCTTTTTGATATTTATTATTTTACCACAAATTCTATTTTTGGAGATAGTTCAAGTTCGGTAATCTGTTAAGTTAATCTGTTTCTATAAACCCAGTGTTTGTTCTACCTTTAAGATTGGTACCTTTCAATCTTCTTTTTTTTTTTTTAATTGCTACCGGTGCCCCTTTCTCCTCCCTCATCTTTTAAATTAAATAATAAACATCTTTAATTTTCTTTCAAAATGGGATACTAAGAGCAGCTGCACGAGGGAGCTGGAAGAAATAGGTCATCCGCCTCCGCCGTGCATAATATGGCATCAGGTGCAGTTCGAGATGTGAAAATGAAGAGTTTTTTTTTTTTTTTAAAGAGATGCGAAGGAAACGAGAGTGAATACGTGGTGTTGCTGCTTCGCACGAAAGATAAAGTTAGTTTATTAGAACACACATTTTTTCCATTGTAAACAAACACGAAGACTGCGGTTATCTTATACATCAACCCCTCAACTTTTCTCACTAAAAATTAAGTCGCAAATAGAGTGTGAAAGCCAGTGCAAGACACGGAGCGCTCGCATATGCATTCAATTTTATTTACAGTACTAGGTCGCTGCATAATCTAAACTTGTGTTTAAACCTGGGAACATCAAACTTTTGGCCTACTTATACCGTTTTAGAAGAAAAAAAATTAAAAACTCAAAAGCTCCTTAGAACTTTTTAAAATTAAATATACTGTACGGTATAATTTTTTTCATATTTTCTAAAAAAAACTAAAGACAAACTTTTAAATATTAGTTACAAAATAATGGACGAACGCTTTTTGACGGAATTAAACCTCAACGAAACAAGATAGCAACATGAATTAAAAATACGAGTTTCAAAGTTCATCGGTATGACTTTTGACACAATTTGAAACAATTTGGGAAGCCAGAAAATTACACCCTGGGGTAAAACTTTTCACAACCTAAAAATAAATTGTTAATAATATTATAATAGAAAACAGGCTGGATTTGTTAGTCAAGAGTAATTTAGTTTCTCAATCTCAAAAAATAAATGTTTACTCAATGCTCAATTACCGGTAATAATAATTATAATGTCGAAAAAAATTGAGAACTACTCTTTGCTAATTTTCTTCAAAAATTGAGCTTGAAAAATAATATCGTCAACGCAAATTTGTATCGACAAAAAAGGCACTTTATAATGTTCAATCAGCATCACATTATTATTGTGATGATTTTAGATTTATCGTTCAGCAAACCTACGGAAGGAGTAGAAGACAAAATCGTTCTCACGGAACAATCCCGCCATCTATTTTTTAGTTCTTTCAAAACCCCGGCTATCGGTAAAATCAATGGGGTAGGCCTACCTACTCTACATTTTTGAAACGGCAACAGATTCTTATAATGTATAATACCGTATTATTTATAATTGTTCAGTGTAGTGAACATTAATTTGAAATGAATAGATAATGAAATGAACAAATAATTTCGAACGTACCTGAAATGCTGGGATCTCGTCGAAATGCTTTCATGTACAAGGTAAGGTTTCTTCCAAAGTTTTAAACATACCGGCACAGTAACACCCATAACTATTATTTGTGGAGCCGCGGAACTCTAAATGGCTGATATTATTGAATTAAACTTACAGGCTACAACAATAGTAATTAAAATGCTCCAAAAATAAAGTTTGCGCGTCCATTTAGTCATCAACTTTTCGCGAAAAAAAAATGTCTGCTGCAGTGTTGTCAGATTCAATAGGGAAAGAAACTTATTTATTCGTCATCAGGGGCGCAACTGCATAGATCGCCATGGGCCCCACCCAATCGCCAAAGACCTACAAAAATTGAATCATCAAATTTTTAATACATGTACATAGTAAAAAAATAGTTAATGCTAATGATGTAATAATAATGATAATTATGTTACAATAGCATAGGCTACCTGTATTTGTTTTAAACCCTAGGCCCCAAAATCCGCCACTGCCCGTCACCATAATTATTACACCGTATTTTTTGAGGACAGAATAATTATTTTAATGTAGTTTTTAAGTAATACAACCATAAATGAATTATTTATGGTTGTTATGGTATGAAGTGAATAAATAATTAGATTTTTTGAGAACAAAATAATGAAGATAATTTTGTATTTTTTAACAGTACTGTACTGTACTGTACTGTAAATTATCTCAAACTCCAGCTCTTTTTAAACTTAAAATAATTATTATAATCACGTAATATAAAATTTTCGATTTTGAAAAAAATACCGTAATAATATTAATATTATTTTAAAATAATGAAACTGCGTCGAATGATACTTGTTGGATTCAAGGTGTTTCCTGATAGATGCTCACACGTTTTGTTCGCAATACTTGCCGCTAAAGCCTTGCTCACATTTGCATCTATTATACGCAATGCAACTTCCCCCATTTTGACATGGCTTTGCACAGAATGCTGTATAATAATTATTAAAAATTATTTTCGATTCAAAGATAGTAAATTAAAACCTAAACCTTTCTGGCACAAGTCTCCTAGAAAACCAGCCCTACATCTACATTTTTTTGGACCGATGCATATACCCCCATTTAAACAAGGACTTGGACACAGTGCTAAAAATTAAAAAAACAAAGTTTAATAAATTCAAATAACTTATAAATGAATCGCTCACCTTCGCAAGTGGGAGTAAAGCTCCATGATCCATCCGCTTTACATATTATTTCCGATATTGAATCTTTAGGGAAGGTATTACGCAAACAACTGTAAGATAGCTTGTCTTCAAAATAAAATGCATCTGATTCTGTTAACTTAACATTATTGTCATTAAGTACCGGAGGACCACAATATACTCCTATAAACATTACAAATTTAATAAATACAAATTGTTTTTCTTATTTTAAATTTAATTTACTTTGGCAATTGCTTATAGTGAAAGTCCAGTTGCCGTCATTTTGACAAGTTGCTGCCCCTTCTTTATGTTTCGAGTCCTCGTAACCGTTTTTACAACGATAATACATTTTTTCTCCAATATCGTATTCAATTTTCATTCTGTCTTCAACTACGGTGTATGTTGGAAAATTTGGAAAGTTGCATACAGTAATCCACTTCCCTAAAATTAACCATTGAATTTAATTCAATCAATGTTTCATTATAATAGATATTAACCTCTGCATGTCGGTGGTTTTGTTGTCCATTGACCGTCGGAACCACAAATGCTTTCATTATTTCCTCGCAAATTATAATCGTTTTCGCATCTGAAACGAGCCACATCGCCGTATTTTCCACTTCCATTTACCATGACAAATCCATTAGTTGGGGGCTCTAATTCTGGACAATTAAATTCTAAAAATAATATTTATCGTTAAAAACAAGTTTTGAATTTAGCCGTTAACTTATAATTATGTTAATATTCACTAAGACATCGGGGAACCTCTCCACTCCAACGTCCGTCATGTTGACACATTCTTTCGCTTTTGCCTTCCAGTTTGAAACCCGGAAAACAAGAGTACGTTGCCGTTGATCCAAAAATATTAGTTTTATCACTATTAATAACGCTGTTCAGCGGTTGTTCAGGTAACGAACAAGTCACAGGACGACATCGAGGCATCTTACTGAGCCATAGCCCATTGCTTGAACATTTTACTACCAATTTACCATTACCAGTTGGACGAAAGCCTTTTACGCAATTAAAGCGAACGATCGTTCCGTAAGCGAAATCTGTTTGATTCGTATTTTCATATCGGCCTTTAGAAATAACCGGTAAAACATTGCATTTCATAGGTTCACAACTCATACTATATTAAAATTAAACAAAAAATTATTTAGTAAATTACTAACATTATACTGTATTGTACATGCATTTTAATTCCAAAACCTATACCTAGTTTATTGCCATATTATCTTACAATTAAAATACTTACTTAATTTGTTTTTCCCATTCCCCCGATGGCAAACAATGAATGACTGGATTTTCCGTCACAGATTTCATAACATATCCGGGTTCGCAAATGTAAAGTGCGCGACTCAGATGCTCATAATTTTCTACTTGAACCGTTGAATGTTCAATAACTGGTGGGGATGGACATGATGTTCTGTTGCATGTTGGCCATTGGCCAGCCCATTTGCCTTCGGCATCACATACAAGAACTGCACTTCCAATTAACTCGAAACCATCTTTGCAAGAATAAGTCACTGTCGCTCCGAAAGAAAATCGAGATTGGCCATCCGGAATAGATAATTTGGTTGTCGTGTTATCTATTTCTGGAGCTTGACTACATAAGACTGGAACACACTTTGGCGTAGTACCTCCCCATAAACCATTCTCTAAACACTGACGTTCAGATATACCAACCAATTGAAAACCCTGACGACATTTATATTGAATTACTGATCCAATTGACATTGAATTATTACCGGTTACAACTGCGTCTGCTACCAATGGCCATCTCTCACATTTAGAACGAACACATGCAGGTATAGGTCTATCCCAATTTCCACTTGATAAGCATTCTAAAGATTTGGAAACGCTTTCGTTTAAAACGTAATTAGAATAACAAGTAAATTTTATTTTTGTCCCGAAAGAAAAAGGTGACGTTTCTATGAGGTCTGACATTACGATCCATCCATTTTCAAAACTTTTTATTTCCGGACAGTTAATAATTTGGCAATTTGGAGCTTTACCACTCCATCGACCGTCATCAAAACATATCCTTTGCGCGTTTCCAATCAATTTATAGCCACTATTGCACAAATACTCTGCAATTTGCTTGGAATTATTTTGGAAAATAGTCACAACGCTATTGAACGGCGTTCCTAATGGTTCGCATATAATGGGTTCACAAATAAGATCACTTCCACTCCAAGTACTATTTTCTTGACAAATCCTTTCAACACTTCCATTAACGATTTTATAGCCAATATCGCATCTTGAATAAATTACATTGCCAAAATTATGACCCAAGTCTATAATACTTCCATTGCTAATCGGGCTAGGAGTTGAGCATTGTATTGCTTTACAATTTGGAACATCATAATTCCAATGGCCATTACTCATGCATGTTAAGACAGTATTATCGCTGGTCTCGTAACCTTTATCACATTTGTAACGAATGCTTGCTCCAACGATAGTTTCGACTATTTCCATTGAAGCGTGAGATACCAGTGGAGGGTTAGGACACTCGACTCTGATACAAAAAGCTTCGTGACCAGTCCAATCCCCGTTCGATCCGCACATACGTACTTTATCTCCCAACAAATGAAAGTCAGTTTCACACTCGGCTGTAACAGTCGATCCTACATATATTTCCGTCGCACTGTAGAGATAATATCCGTTCTGCAGGTACGGCAATGCGTCACATTCAGTCCGCACACAACGTGGAAAATAATCGTATGGTAACCATTTTTTAGAATTATCACACTTTTTGGATGGATACCCTTCAATCGTATAACCGTCATCACAAATATAAGTTACAATACCACCAACAAAAGTTGTCGTAAAATTTAAAAATCTACCATTTTTAACAGTTGGTGGTGGGCCACATGATAGCTTTTGGCAAGTATTATCTTTGCATTGCAATGACAAGCATTTAGGTGCGGAAGAACCCCATGTGCGATTTGATAAGCAAGTACGATTAGATTCTCCAATTAATTGAAACCCCTCTGAGCATTTGTAAAAAACAGTCGATCCAAATGTTGTCTGGTTTACGCTAATTACATTATCGGGAGAAATATCTGGTTGACCGCAGTCAACTGGTAAGCAAGTAGGCTCATTACCAGTCCACGTACCGTCAGCCAAACACAGTCGATTTTTTAATCCTCCAACAATTTCATATCCTTCCTTACACTCATAAATTACTTCATCATTAATAGCATAACCAGTTGCATAAAGAAATCCATTATATAATTGAGGAATAGGCCATGGACAAGTAATTGGAACACACTTTGGCAATTCACCACTCCATGTTTCATTGTCAAAACAATGTATATTTTTATTACCAATCATTTTATAACCCGAATCACATTCAAATTGCAAAACAGTCTCAACATCGATGCTGGAACCCATTGCTTTGCCATTTAAAAGATAATTTAATTTTGGACATTGTTTGATTTTGCAATTTGGGCTCGCACTGCTCCAAGATCCATCACTTTGGCAATAAGCCTGCTTAACAAATGGAATGCTCGCTGGCTTATAGCCAGGTAAGCAGTCGTATTCTACAACTGCTCCATAATTAAAATTCGTCACTTTCGCATTTACATTAAGTCCTACTTCAGGTGGCCGACACCGGATTGGATGACAACTGGCAGGTGTACCACTCCAAACGGATGAATCAGATGTCTCACAAAATTGCTGAGTATCGCCTTTTAAGATAAAACCATCGTCACATTTATATTGTATAATTGCATCCGACGTGATGACTTGGCCATTTGCAAGAGCTTCCGGAAAGGAGCATTTGTTTAAAATGCATTCAGGTTCTTCGTCTGTCCATGACCCATTAGCCAAACAGGTTCGAACGTTAGGTCCTTGTAATTTGAAACCTTTGTTACATAAATAATGCAGCTCGGACATGTACTCAAATGATTCAAAATATACTTGTCCATTCTTCAAATTATTTATTGATTTACAAGATACTTTTCGACATTCAGGCTCATCACCCGACCACGTTTGATTTTCAGTGCAAATTCTAAATGCGTTTCCTATTATCCTATAACCTCTATCGCAAGAGTAACTAATGTTTGAATTAAAAAAATATTGAGCGCCAGTATAAACTCCGTTAGGAATTACCAAAGGCGTTGGACATTCTACAATTTGACAAATAGAAAGGTCATCTGACCAATTACCCGTGTCTAAACATGTGATTTTAGAAGGTCCAATACGCCGATATCCAATATTGCAATTGTAGGAAATCTCAAATCCTGGCAAATATTGTAATTCTTCTCGGTTGTACATTCCGTTTTCTAATATTGGTGGATTGGGACACACAATTCGCGAACAAATTGGCGGAAAATCGCTCCATAAACCATTTGCTAAACAACGTCTAGTAGTATTTCCTTTCAAAACGTAGCCATCCATACATGAATACGTAACAATTCCGTTAAATTTTACACTCGAGACCAAAAATTCACCATAACGTATACTTTGCAACATTGGACACTCCACCGGCAGACATTCTGACACTTGACCGACCCATTTTTCATTATCTGAGCAGCGCAAAGAGCTATTCATCGTTTTATAACCGTCCAAGCAAGAATAGTTTGCTAAATGACCGTAGGTAGTCTCGTTCACATTTAATAACGTATTTGGAAAGGTTGGAGGTTGACCGCAGTCCAAAAGGACACAAAGAGGAATGTCTCCAACCCAATGACTGTCTTCTGAACACAACATTTTGGAATCATTTTGATCAGCGGGAGCACGATAACCAGCGTCGCATTCAAAAGTGATGTGTTCCCCAATTGAAATTTCATTAATAGAATTATTATTCACGAAACCGTTAGGTATTTTTGGAGGATTGGTACAATAAACTGGTTGACATAAAGGAGGATCTTCGTCCCAAAAACTATCAGCATTACATTGAGAGGTTGGACTTCCTTCCAAACGAAATCCCTCGTAGCAATAAAATGAAACTCTTGTAGCTATTGTAGGAAATTCTTTTAATGATGTATAATTGAAATATCCGTTATCAAGTGGATTTAAGAACGGGCAATGAATTTCTATTTTAAATATCAATATAGAACATAATGGTATTTCATTAAAACCTTCCAGTTGAAATAAATTTTAATAAAATTTTGCATTACCAATGCATTCTGGATTGCTTCCAGTCCACAGCCCATTATTTTGACAAGTTCTACTTTGCTGGCCCTCTAGTTGATAGCCATCTTTGCATTTAAAGTGAATCACGTCTTGGAATTTAAATCCATTACTTTCCATATATCCATTTTCAATATATCCAGGAAATATGCAAGTAATTCCTAATAATAATAATCTAAAACCTCTCTAAATTTTTTTATTAGTACATTATTTTTAGTTCTTTACTTTGACATTCAGGTTTTTCAATAGACCAGCTTCCGTAAATCATGCACAGTCTTTCAAATTTCCCTAGTAATTTATATCCAGGATTGCAATAATATCGAGCGATTGAGCCGTTCACGGTAACTTTTCCATTTAATATTTCTTCGGGTTGACCGCAACCTAATCAATTCATATAAACAAATTAGAATTAAAAATTGTAAATTAATCCTCATGATACTTGCCTTTGCAAAAATGAAATTCTTCTAACTTTACTTTTCCTTTCACGCCTGATAGAAAATCTGGCCAGCTTTTTACGTTGCCAACATAATCACCACATGTTGACATTAGGGTTTTAATATTGTTTTCAGTTAAAATACTATCCCAAAAATTGATCCATCCCAAATAGCCAACAAATGATTCAGCTTGACTAAAACCTCCGTTAACTTTATCTTGATCCTGGCCAATGACAAGCGATCCACCTTCTACAATAATTACGTTAAAATATTTTAAAACTACTGTAGTCTAATTTAAATTTTCATTAAAAAAATAATTACTAGGGATTGCTCTACCAACCGATAACCCACTTCCATAATCACTTAAAACTCCATCTTTATAAATAGTCCACGAACCGTTTAAAGCTGACCAAGTTACGCAAATTATATGCCATTGGCCATCATTTGCTGTAATGTCCGTTATAACTTTTTCTCCGTTAACATAAAATACCAGACTAAATATAAACATTATTTAATAATAATTATTTTCAGTAACAAAAATAAATTATAAACGTACCCGTTAGTATCCGTTAGTGTCAAACTATTGTCAACGTCGTCGACAGCGTATGAAATAGAAGTTCCGTAATTGAGGCTATCGTTGTTCTTTAACCAAAGGCAGAAAGAAACTTGAGGTAAAGGAGAAATAAACCCTTCCGTCTGGGCATAATCAGATATACCACTCGTTTGAAATCGTAACACAAAATTGCTAGATAATTCTTCAAAAAAAACAAAGATTGTTCAATTTTTATAAAATTAAGAAAAAATAAACATTTGCTTTACTTATTTGACATTCGTGACCCACAAATCCATGTTGACAGTCACATGAATAGGAGTTGACTTTATCTACACAAGTGCCACCATTAGTGCAAGGTTGAGATTGACAATCGTCTATATTAATTTCACAAACAGGACCGGTAAAGCCGTCTTGGCATTGGCATATAAAATAATCGTTTGCATCTTCGTGGCAAAGTCCACCGTTTAAACACGGCTTTTCATCGCAATTGTTAATTTTTTGTTGACAATCATCTCCAGCAAAGCTATCAACGCAAATACAACGGCGTCCGCCAATATCTTGAACACACGTTCCACCATTTAAGCAAGGATTTATAGCGCATTCGTCAATGTTGCTTTCACAATTTTTTCCTGCAAATATTGTTCTCATTTATTTAAATCCACAAAAAAACCTGCAGTATGATTTACCAGTATAAACAATGGAACAGTCACAATAATAATCATTTGCTAAGTCAACGCATTTGCCATCGTTTAGACATGGATTAGAGTCGCAATCATCAATATCGTCTTCGCACATAATTCCTACCGAACGTAATAAAAAAACATTCTTTATCTTAGTTTCAAATCATGGTGGTTTATAAATACCTGAATAACCAGGTTGGCAGATACACTTGAAATTACCAATATAGTCTATACATTGACCATTATTTTTACATGGAGAATTTGCACAATCGTTTATGTTAGTTTCACATTGCATACCTAAAATTTTAAAGAACTGCTAAACATATTTATTAACAAAATATGCTTTTTTACCTGTATACCCGAAAGGACAATCGCAAACATAACCAAACGAAATTAATCTGCAAGTTCCTCCATTAAAACATGGGACAGAGAAACAGTCGTTTATCGGTAACTCAATCTCCTTAATAATTTGAGTTTCTAAATTACGGGACATTAAAAAATGTTGGCTGTATAAAATGAGATGAAATGTATAATATTGTATTTTACTTGAGCAGTTTGCTTGAAGACATTTATAGCATGATTTCATTCCTCGCTCCGGTTGAAAATATTCTGTGGGGCACTCGTAACATGGTTTCAAGCCACTTTGGGAAACGTAATTTTCATCGCATAATTCTAATTTATATATATTTAACTCATTATTTATTTGTTTCTATTTTTTTAAAGAAAAAGTTTCTGAAATCAATTGATACTAACCTCTGCATTTTGTATGATTTCTAGCTCCTCGTCTGTTAGTTGTCATTTCTCCTGGACACTTAATGCAACTGGTTTGAGCATATCCAGGATTGTAAAATCCTCGCTTACAAGTTTGACAAGGCTCGAGTCCATCCGAGGAAAATGTACCCGGTAAACATTGGGCTGTTTAAAATTTTGCAAAATCAATGTAAACATTAGCATATTGTTAATGTAATTTACCTTTACAGTCAGCTTGACTTTTAGCTAACTGACCACTACTTGTCGAGGTATTACTCGGACATACTAAACAAGAAAGTTGACCCTCCAAAAATTGATAAGTGCCTCGACTGCATCCGTGACACGTTTCACTGACAACATTATAAAATGTACCAACAGGACATTTCACTTTAAAAATAAAAATATTAAATTAATTAAATTCTATCTATTAATCAACAAAATTATCTCTTACCGCAAATGGTTTTCCGAAGAACGCTTCCTGCTGGACATACTAAGGATGGTCCACCCCTAACGATTCGAATTTTATTGTACGTTAGATGAACATTGCCCATCTGAAGATCCAGTTCACCCTTTTCAGCGTCTTTTTTCATTTGATTCAAAATTGAGGAAATAATAGTAAATAGTTTTGATGACGAATTTTGTTCAACGTCATTATCAATTTGACCACTAACTATATTTTTTAAAAAATTTCTTAATTTAGCAATTTCCAGTCAAATTACCTTGTTTTAAAGATAAAATTCACCATTAAGTTGAAAGCGGATAGCAACCAGTTGAGAAGATGTCTTTGCACTTGCTACACTTCTGCGACGTCTAATTAAGTAATAATCCTTTGACTGTTCATCTAAAAGAATTCATATTAGATTTTGCATAAGTTGTCATTATAACGTAATTTTATATAGTGAAATTGATATTGGTACAGTAGTTACCTATATTATTTTCACAAGCAGCTGTTAAATAAGTGACATCACAACTTGCGGAATCTTCATGGCAGTAAACATCCAACTAAATATTTTTTTTTTAAAAAAAAACATTTATGGTACAATAAATTTAATTTTCAAATAATATTGAAATACCTTTAAGTCCAATTTTCTTTGAAATTTATTTTCTACTTGATGCATAAAAAATGCGTCGTCGCACGGGACATTATCCGATTGCAAAGTGACAATTATATTTTCGGTTGCTTCATTTGGTAAAGATGTGACTATTAATTTTATTGAAGCTTATTTGCATTTTCATTTCGATATTTTGAAATAATTAAAAATAACCTGAACAATCTTTAACATTGTCTTCAGTAGAAGGCGTCCATGATCCGTTATTTGTACACAAATAATCAGTAGGAAGGTCAAACGCAAAAGCGTACCCTTCGTCGCACGTTAAGGAGCAAATGGTACCATCAATTGAGGCTGCAGAGCAATTGGCGTGACCATTTATTAGATCGGAGGGAAACTCGCATTTATCTTCTAAATGCATAATTAAAAAATACGTCATAATTTATAAAAAAAAAATATTACACGTATTATAAACACACCTTGCAAAGTAATATTTAAAATGCATGTGCTGTTATTTCCTGAAATATCCGATGCAACATAAGTCACCGACGTTATGCCAATAGCAAATGTTGAGTTTTCATTATGAGACGCAGTTATAATTACTGGTTGTCCGGAATTATCTGAAAAAACCGGCTCTTCCCACACTGGAGAAATGGATAAGTCACTTACGAGAAATATTGGTGGTGAAATACACTGGTCGGCAATAGGAGATTGATGATCTAAATGAAATTATTTAATTTTTTGTATTCAATTTGAATTGCAACTACCTTACCTATGACATTAACAATAAAGCTACAATTAGCTTTATTATTGGTTCCATCTTCTACAACAAATGTAACACTAGAAGATCCAATAGGGAACTGATAGGTATTGTTAATGATGACAGGAATGGTAATTACAGCCGGTTCTATTCCAGAATTGTCCCCAATGTTAGGTTGGTCCCAAGTGACCGTAGCGAACGACTCGTTAGGATCTGTTTCTACCTCCACATTATGGGGACACTGAATAATTGGTGGCGTCACATCTTTATAAAAAAAAATAATAAATATATTATAGTCTGCAATAAAGTTAAAATGGCAGGATAACACTAACCTAAACAAATAGACTTTTTATCTGCAAAAGTCCATTTGCCCTTTTCATTACATTGACGTTTCCTAGCACCCATAAGAATAAAACCTTCATTACATGAATAGTTACATGTGTCTCCATGACGCGATTTAATTTGCGAGCATTTTGATGGAATTATAGAGCCATTTAAAGGTGGCGTCAATATAGGGCAAGAAATAGCTAACAATAAAAAAAATAAGTAATATTTATTTTAATTGAATAATATTCACAAATACATCGGCAGTGCGCAGGAATTCCGTCCCATGATGAAATCGCTAAACATTGCCTCGACTTTGAGCCAATTAATGCAAATCCTTCATCGCATGTGAAATTGCATCTTGTCTGAAATCGAAAATCATGAAAATCGCACGTAACAGATCCATGCCTCGGGTGTTTTAAAGAAGGGCAATGTTTAACTAGCAGATTCAAAATTAATTCAAATATAAAGTTTAAAATAAATGTTACGGTATACTTAAGCATTGAGTAGATTGTCCGCTCCATTCTTCATTTTCACCACACAGTCGAATACTACTACCGACAGCCTTATAACCAGGATTGCATCTGATTCCACAGGCCGAATTAAATTCGTTGCTGCAGTTGTTGTTAACAAAATAGCCGTTAATAGGCGGCGCCAATTTGACACATTCAATACCTAATCAACATAATATATTAATTTAACGATAAAATTTTATTACAGTATATTAAAAATTGGTTAACTAACCAACGCAAACTTGATTAACTAAATGATACCCATATCGACATCGACAATCGTTAATAGACGTACTTCCGGTCTCAGATATATTTCTTTGTTCAGGGCATGATTGACAACCTGTCACATCAATCAAACCTTCTGTTTCACCGTACGTTCCAGCTGGGCATGCTGTAACGTTACATGTTTTATATTACAACATCACAAATTTCTTTTTCTGTAAAAAAAAGTCTTTTTTACTCACGCAAACAATCTCTAATTAAACCGCTTCCGTAATAGCCTGCAGGGCATCTACATTCGTAATGACCGATGTGTGTTCCACAAAAACATTTAGCCTTAGTGTCACAGCAACCACTATCATTGATTGGCAATTTGCATAAATCCTTGCATAAATTATTATCTTGAATTTCGTAGTCTCCAACTTGTAAGTCTTAAATACATTGATTAATTAAATTGCGGTAAGTAAATGTCACATGACGTAGTAATTTAGCATGACGTAGTAATTGAACGTGACGTAGTATACGCTTACCTTGATGGAGGGCTCGCCTGGCTAATGCTTCAAATTC
This sequence comes from Polydesmus complanatus, assembly GCA_034692225.1. Taxonomy (NCBI): domain Eukaryota; kingdom Metazoa; phylum Arthropoda; class Diplopoda; order Polydesmida; family Polydesmidae; genus Polydesmus; species Polydesmus complanatus. The sequence continues at coordinate 20,673 of JAQGAZ010000680.1, forward strand.
TTCAAAACTGTCCAAAATATAACAATGCTCTGTTTTTGGATCTGATGCCATATCCATCAGCTCTTGAACATTACCATTTAGTATTCCGAAAGTAAATACTTGTACTCCAGCGCTTTTAAGTTTTGCAGCAGCAAACCGTGGATCACCTCCATTTGAATAACCGTCAGTAATGAGGAAAACAGCTCGAGCTGCACTAGTTCTTCCGGTTTCCAAAATTTTCTAACGATTGTCATTAAACATTATACACGGTAAATTATTTATATCTTAATTCATACTTGAGCTTCCATTAATGCTCCGACGGTATATGTTCCTCCACCAGAATATGAAATACTCGACATATCCCTAGTAAGCATTTTACATTTATTATTTTTAGCTGTCGGTGACGTTATATGGTCGATGTGCCTTATAACCAAAGACCTAGAGGAAAACGTGACCAATGCTACTCTGGTTTTATTATACGATACGGTGTGATCTGCTAATAGCTTGTGAACAAATTTTAATTCACTATTGAAATTTTCAGCTCCAACGCTGTCCGAACTGTCTACCAAAAATACCAAATCCAGTTGCTGTTGAGGAACATTTTTCAATGCCACTACGCGGTTTTTTAGGGTTTCCCCCATAGCTTCTACTTTAGTTTTAAAAGCCGACGACGAATGATGTAATTTTGTAGTTGTTGCGAATTGTTTTGTGGACGGATTTAAAAGAATAGTACAAAAAAGTAGAAAGGCGAATTTTATATGCACATCCATTTCTTTTTCTTATCCTTTGGTAAAATTAATGTAGGCGGTAAACAGAAAACAAATATTGTGCAGTTCAAATTATTACAAACAAGATTATAAGCATGTTCCATTTTATTTCTTGCCCTTAATTAATCAATCAAGAAGTTTCAGGTCATCAATACAATGTGTATTAATTTTTATCCGCTTTTCTGCATTAGTTTAATTTTTTAACTGTTATTATTATTATTATTACATTTCAGTACAACTTTGGGTAAGAAAGAAATAGTAAACTCTTTATTTTTGAATATTATTAAAATTTAAAGTTAAAAAATTTATTTCTTGTTTTTTTATGCAGGTTTATATGCACCCAAATGTCCTCAAAAATAAAACCGTCGAACTTTGGATTAGCTCTGATTACTAGTGCAAGATAAGATATCTAATATTACTTACATCATACTGTTAATTTTTTAATTGAATTTTCTTTTTTTGAAAAACTATAACTAAGCCAATTTCTTATTTATAAATTATTGAAATTATATTATTTTAATATAATAAACAAACGAAACCTGTAAACTAGTCATTATAGTAAACGTTTAACCCCCAGTAATTCAATTAAATGACATTTATAAAGTTCCAAAACAAATATTAAAATTCAATTACAGAGCGAATGCTGTAAAAGAGAAAAATTAAATGAAGATGTTAGAATAGCAAATTAAATTCAAAATAGTTTTACCCTTGTCCTTGCTTCATTAACTGAATTGCATCATTAATTTTTTGCAAGGTAAACACGTTAGTTATAAAGTCGTCAACCGGTAACTTTCCTTGAACATATTGTTCAACTACTTTAGGAACATCCTCAAAAATGTTATAATCTTAAAAATTGAAATATTCAGCACGATTATAGTAAAGTTTATAAAAGTGTAATTATTTATTATCTTTCATTTTACCTCCGTAAATAGATCCCTTAATTTTTCTAGTTGCAAGCAAATCATTAGGAACAAATTTAACTGTATCCAAATTTTTAGTAAGCCCCACTATAACTGCGGTTCCACCCAAACCAAGACATTCAATTGCGTCTTCCTAAAACGAATGCAGATCATTTTTAGTAAATGTATTGCTAATTTAAATTTTTTTTTTAAATTAAATTGAATTACCATAGATTTAGGTGATCCTGCACAAGCAAACGAATAATCAACGCCTAAATTAAAAGTTGTTAGTTGCTTAATCTGTTGGACTGACGTTTCGTTTGATCCCAGTTTGTTCAAAGCAATAAAATCAGTGCAGCCAAACTTTTTTGCTAAAATAAAAAATTAAGTTTAACAATTTATAAATAAAAAAGTTTACGTTCAAATTAACCTAAGGCTTCCTTTTTATTATCAAGATCGATTCCTATGATTTTATTAGCTCCTTTGCTCTTGCAACCAGCTACGCAAGCTAGACCAACTCCACCTAATCCAAACACGGCTACTGTATCGCTAGGCTGAATATTAACCGCATTTGTAGAGGTCCCATAACCTGTTAAAAACCCGCAAGCCATAATGCAGGCTTTTTGAAGCTTTGTGTCTGGGTGAATCTTTATTAATTTACGAAAAAAATAATCATTTTTTTAAAAGTAGAAAATTAAATTACTGCATCATTCAATCCAATAAAGCAAAAAAAATTACAATAAAGCAAAATATTAATTCTATTTAGGGTCAATATAATTTACCTTGACACATGAATTGGCAGGAATAACCGTGTACTCAGAAAAAGAACTTGCCCCAAACGAATGATAAAGAATTTTTCCATCAAGAGTTGAGAAACTACTCAAACCGTCAAGTCCTTCACTTCGCAAAAATGGGGCTAAAATTGGAACTTTACGCCTAAATATTTTAATGGAGTACGGTAATTATTTAATTTATTTTTAAATGTTGACATGCAAGTAAATTAATTACTTGATATCTAGACAAATGTTACTCTTCTTTGACACGCATGGTGGGCACTCGCCACAATGAGAGAGGAATAAAGTTAAAACTTTATCACCTAGTAATAAAACATGATTGTCATTTTATGGAAATTAACACCTGCGGTAATTGCACGTAAGATAACTATTGCATTACCTTTTTTGACATGAGTCACTCCTTCACCAACACTTTCAACGATTCCCGCACCTTTTCATAGAAGGGGCAATGACTTTATTTAAAATTTATAAACAAACTTGTTTTGAAGATCCTACCTTCATGGCCTGGGACATAAGGCAACTTTTGAAGAGGAAATGTGCCCTCGAACGTAGTCAAATCAGAGTGGCACAAGGCAGTGGCTACCATCTAATACATGTATTTTTTATAATCACTGTTTCTAACTAAAATTGGACCCTACATACAATGAATAATTATTGTAATTACTGCAATACCTTAATACGAACATGTCCCGGAGTTGGAGGCAATACTTTAATTTTCTCAACTTTGAAAGCTGTTGTGCTCAAATCATAGACTACAGCTGCGTTACAAATAATCTCCTACAATTTAATATAAAAAAAAATATACAGGTGCATGTAGGATAATATAAAAATCGTTTCTTTACAATTTAATAAGGATCAAACTATAAAATGCTTACTTTGTTTTCAGTCGAATCCATGATTTCTCAAAAGCAGCAATCGTGTTAAGTTCAATAGTAATTTTAGCCAATATAGCGTGCGTTGTAAGCAGAGGTTTGCTCTTAGAGGAAAGGTGACTAGTGTAGCTGAAATCTGCAAACAACAGTAGCCTATTATATCACGATTGGCGTGCTTTTAAAAAATACAGTATGTCGTTTTTTTTTCAAATGCCAATACGCTGTGTCCTTGAAACGCATTATCTACGGTTCAATGATTATACCACGATACCGGTATATAAATTATTTGACTGAACACTTTTTTAAAAGTGTTGTTTGAAACCGGTTCTTTGAACAGAAAAGAGAATAAATAAAAAAAAATACTAAAAACATTTAAAAAAAGTTGTTTTACGCCCTTAAGACAAAAATTATAATAATTTACTGTATAATTAATTATCATAATAATTTATTGGGCGAATTAGATCCAATTTATAATAATAATTATTAAAGTACAGTATTATAATTAAATTTATGCTAAAATGCATAATAATATTAGGGGAATTCAATAGAAACATTAATTAATAATTAATATCGTTATTACTTATTAAAGCAAAAATTTGATAGAATTATACAGTATTATAAAAATTGATACCGATAATCAATTAATATTTTGCATTATGTTTGTGACCTTGTTTTCACTGACTTTTAAAGTTTTGTTTAACCTAATTTTTTTTTATTTCAATACTATAATATTCGTAGTATAAAAATTAATCCTTGTTAAATCTCACTTTCTAAAAAAATTGAGAATTTGTTTGACTGGATACCAACTCGATCCGAGGAGAAGGCAAAATTAATATTGGTCCTTTTCTCTCTACCCAGGACCATGTAATCTGTTTAACAGCAGCTTCTACGATGCCCAATAGAGGTGATATTATTGATTTATAGTTAGGTTAGGCCATGGGAGATGACCGAAGGGATTCGCCCATATAGGCTTAACCTAACCATAAATCAATAAAGTAATCTTAAAAATATTATAGTAGCTGGCTACTACGCTTCATCGTAGAAAATGCTGCTAAGCCGCTTGCATAGTCCTGGACAGAGAGAAAAGTGCCCAAATATTTAAACGACATGAATTTCAGATTTCGTTTTGTCTTTGCCTCAAATACAGTATTTGTCTTTGCTTGGAATTACTGAATGTAATAGTATTGAAAGCATTACGGTAATAAATTTTATTTTCCAATGCAAAAGGGACAATTGCAAAATTCGCCAATTATATACCAATACAGTTGCCTTCATTTTCAATGGAAAGACTTGCAACCGTAAAGAATGACAATGTGTTAATCTCAGATGTCATTTACAAAAAATTATACGGCACACCTTCGTACAGAAGGTTCTTAAACAGTTGTAGCCTAAGTGAATAATTTTTTTCTAAGATGAAACCTTCGAAGATAAAATTTTTAAGGTTTAATCGAATTATTTTAACGATCTTGTCCTTTGGGCTGCAAATATGGACAATTGGACCGCTTAGATAAGGCAATAAATTCTTGTTTGTGTACATTTTTTTAATGTACTTTTTTCGGAACACCTAACTGACCATTGTAATAGATTGGAACCGGCAGTTCCGTCCAGAAGTTTTTACAATAGTTATCGCCACCAGCAGTGGTAGCGAGAACACCAGAAGCCGCTACTTCATTAGCGTCGAGTTCTAAAAACTGTTAGCTTAAAATAGAAATTGCAATTAGGCTTCGAAAATTTAATTAGGAATACTGTGTTCAATTAATTTACACATCGCAAATACATTATAGTCTATAGTACATGTACAAAAATTAAAAATATTGTTGCATTTTAAGACATTTCTTTAATTAATGTCATTTCAAATTAAGATCAATGGGTAAACTATTTTTAAATAAACTATAATTACCGTATTAGAGTGCTTAAATTAAAACTACGTTATTTGCGCACCCAATTATTGAACTGGAATAAATACTTTATAATTATTATATTATGATAAAAATAAGTTTTAAAATCTACAGTCTACTTTATCTAGAACTATGTTTTCTACAGAAAACTAAGAAAATGACGATTCTAAAATTCAATGACAGAGCGAATGCTAAAATTACAGAATCAAATTAATTCATAATCAGTATTTTTTAAAAAAAAAAATATTAAGCTACCTTTTGCCTTGTTCCATTAAATCTATTGCGTCATTGATCTTATCCAAAGTAAACACCCCGGTTATGAAGTCTTCAATTGGCAATTTACCTTGAACATAGCGCTCAACTACTTTTGGGACATCTTCAAAGATATTACAATCTAACAAAAATTAAAAAAATTAATTCGATTTGATACTAAGAATAAAAAAATAAATTCTTACCTCCGTATATTGAACCTTTAACTTTTTTAGTATGCGAAACCAAATCGTTTGAATCAAATTTTACTAACTCCATGGCTTTCGCAAAACCAGCAATAACAACAGTCCCTCCCAGTCCTAAACACGCAATCGCGTCTTCCTAATATTATTACATCGCGTTTAATAAAAATGCTAATTAAATGAGATTTAGTTGTTGAATACCATCGATTGGGTTGAACCTGCACAAGCAAACGCAAAATCAACTCCAATAGTTGTAAGTTCCATAATTTTTTCAACTACTTCATTCTTTGAACCCAATTTAGACAAAGCAATAAAATCGGTGCATCCAAATTTTTTAGCTAAATAAAATACGGTACCAATATTATAGTGAGCACAATGTATATTCAAAACCAGATCTTTTTCACATTTACCTAACGCTTCTTTTTTGTCATCAAGATCGATTCCGATAATTTTTCCAGCTCCTTTGTCTTTACATCCAGCTAGACAAGCCAAACCAACACCACCTAATCCAAAAACGGCTACTGAATCGCCAAGCTGAATATTAACTGCTTTTGTTGATGTTCCGTAACCTGTCATAAATCCGCAAGCCATTATGCAAGCTTTTTGAAGTTTTGTTCCGGGATGAACCTTAAGAGATTCGAATTATTTTCGGGGAAACAATACTTTGATTGGAAACTCTCTTCATAGAAAATGCTTTGTAAAAAGATACTTTACTTTGACACACGAGTTTGCTGGAATGACGGTGTACTCAGAAAAGGAACTGGTTCCAAACGAATGGTAAATTGTCTTGCCTTCAAGATTAGTAAAGCTAGACAAGCCGTCAAGTCCTTCAGCACGCAAAAATGGAGCTAAAATTGGCACTTTACGTCTGAAGTTTATTAACACGTACAGCAATTATTTTTAAAATTTGATTGGAAGTATTGTAATTCTAATTCATACTTCACGTCCAAGCAAACGTTTGAATGTCTTGACACACATGTAGGGCATTCGCCACAATGTGGAAGAAATAAGGTTAGGACTTTGTCTCCTAATAATAATTAAAGTATTACTTGTAAATTACGGTAATTATTGTTAGGGCAAAAGTTCGCCTAAATAAAAATTATATTATTTAACCTTTTTGGACGTGAGTCACCCCTGTACCAACACTCTCTACAATTCCCGCACCTACATACATATTAAATTTCAATTAATTAATGATAAGCCAATTGATAAACTATTGCAGAAATTTACTAGTACTGTAGATCTAACCTTCGTGGCCAGGAATGTATGGCAATTTTTGGAGTGGAAAAGTACCCTCAAATATACTTAAATCCGAATGACATAAAGATGTAGCAACCATCTTTTAAAAAACATTTTTAATTAAATTTACTTATTACTGGCATCTGAAAGACGCCGTCTAAAAATAATTATGATTTTAAATTATTATAAAAAAAAAAAAATACATGTAGAAGCTATGGTAGCATAAGAGTAAGAAGGCTTATTTTTAAAATAGGCCTACTCCTCAATTAGCCTAAACTTTAAAAATTAAAAACCTCTAATTCGTACTGGTATGATTTAACTATGAATAAAAATAATTATGATAACGTAGGCCTACGGTTAAACATAATATTATTTATTATGATGAAATAAATAAAATACCTTAATGCGGACATGTCCAGGTGTTGGCGGCAATACTTTCACTTTTTCTACATTGAACGCCTTTCTTTTTAAATCATGTACCACCGCTGCTTTGCAAACAATAATCTACAATTTTAAAGTTTAAAAAAATTGCTATAAATCTTAAAATCAGTGAAAATTCTAAATATAGTTTTGAAAATAAAAACAAAAAATAGAATTTACTTTGCCCTCAGTTGAATCCATGTTATCGCAAATTTGTAGTGATTCTTAATTTAAGAGAAAAATGTTACCGGTAGGCTACTGTATGTTTACCGCTTTCTCTGTTGATCACTTATATTTATATAAAATTTTAATTGATTGCGTAACATCGCTAACATGGACAACACGGTGTATGCCAAAGCCTTAAATCTATTATCATTCTAATACGAATGTGATAATGAAATAATTGGTGTTTCAAGGACCAGTACCTACCTCATCATCCTCTCGAGATGTCAATAATTATTGGTTAACCCAATTATTGGGCATTTATAAATACGTGTATTATTATTTGGGAGGTGGGAGGCAGCTACCATTGTGGCCCAAGTGATGTAATCGGATAGCAAGCTTAATATTATACACGGGCAGGGTGAACCAAAAGAAACCAAACCCAATTGAATTACAGTAGTACAATAATCTGTTTAATAATCCATAGCCTATACAGTATTTCAAAGGCACAAAAAATAGTAGCCTACACTTTAATGACTATTTTTATCTTAATGTGCTCCTTCTTCGACCTCGACAACACACCCTGCAAGGCGAGCTCGATCGCCACTCATTAATTGCTGAATCAATTACAACTTGGCCAAATAATTTTGTCCTACGTCCCGGTGAAATCAATTTTCAACTCATAAAATTTATGAGTTGAAAATGTACTGCAATTTTTACTATTGAATAGTAAAAATAATTACAGTACATTATTATAGTATAAATTAAAATAGTTTTATTTAATGAATAACTTTTTTCAGTAAAAGTACGTACGGTATCTAATATTGTCCGAGATTTTGGTTATGTACAGTACGTCGATAAATATAATAAAAAAAACTAGATTCATTTTTTTTTCGGTACACCGTGTAGATTTAAGGCGAAAAAAATTTCTAAACAGTTTTCAAAAAAAAAAAAATTTTTAGCGCTAAATTTCGCACTATTAATTGCTAGTTGTAGAATTGGGTGTTTGAAATTGTTTTAATTACGTCTATTTATTGGCTTCTTTTGAATTATTTTTATTAATAAAACCCTTCGTTTGCGGAATTGTTTATAACCGGAAAAACCAAAGTATTTAGTAAGTACCCAGGGATTAAAAACCTAAATATTGAAAAACAAAACTATCAAAACGATCGGTAGTTTCAAAACAATTACAACATTATTGGCTTGCAAAGTATTGAAAACATTAATTTATAAATTACAAAATTAAAATAATTAGGGGCTTTGTAATGCAATTGTCTTTCAATAAGTATACTACCGTCAATATTATTAAGTTAAACTAAAGTAGGCCTATTCTGCAACAGTTTTAATTATAACACTATAAAATTATATTTTATCTACTGTATAGAATTCCTCATTTTCAAAATAAATATGCACTGTGGCATTCACCACCCCATGAAATTTCTATGGAAGCATACATAATTACTGTATTATCAACAGGTTCATTTAACCACAGATTCAAGGTCAAGAGGTTATAAAGAACGCGAGTACCGGTAATAAAAAGTACACAAATTAGATGCCCGAAGGTAAATATCGCACCCTCAGTATATTACTATCGTACCGTTCGCACAGTACTTTCCAAATGAGCATTTTGAGAAAAATGCAATTGAAGATTTTAATGAAGTTTATAAAATATAATTTTCTTTATTTGTGTTTACCACCATAATTTATTTATTTTTTTGATAAAATAAAAGTGTAAAGTGCAGTAGAAAACTGTGGTAAGTTGCATACAATAGTTTTCTGTTTGCTAATTAATCTTCAAAATTCTTCTACTGAAATAGCACTGCTTTAAGAAGTAAATTTTATACATGAAACTTATGACAGTGAACTGCTAAGTTGGGCATCAAAAGCTCTATATAGGCCTAGTCGATGATAAAAATTAAAATACAGTACCGTATCTTAATTTTGGAAGTTACGACGGTATTGTACGTAGGCTGCTGAGGGTGCGATAGTCTCATAAAATCCAAATTTTACGCGAGAGTAAAAAAAACTAATTACATGTACTCTCTTAATGAAAGTCAGCAAGCTATTATTTTTTTTTTGTGTTTAGTTGTTACGTTAGGCGACTAAGTTATGGAAATTATTCCAATTGAATTTGCAGAAACTATATCTTGGAGTTTTAAATTTTTTTTTTTTTTTCAATTATGGAGTTAAAAGTTTTTTAATTGGATGTAAAATCTCAAAACAAACGAACTTCCGGTAAGTAAGTAGTAACAGTATATAATTATTAATAATATAGTAATTATTTTCATTGTTAAGAAAAAAAATCAAATAAAGATTAATTACGTTACCTAGAGAATATGCAATAGGAAACAATTTTTAGTGGAAATTACAGATTAACGTTCTACTGTTAAATTTTTGCAATTACCAATTTCAATTAAAAATGAACAACAGAGCGGATGCTATAAATAAAATTCTTGTAATTATAAAATTTTAAAAAATATCTACAATATGCTTACCCAATGCCATTTTTCATCAAATCAATTGCACTATTAATTTGCTCCAATTTAAAAGTATTAGTAATAAAGTCATCTACTGGCAATTGTCCTGCCACATAACGGTCAACCATTTTAGGAATGTCTTCAAAAATGGAGTAATCTAAATTTGAAGCAAATTTAAATACAATGCAATCCATTTAGTTTTATTTCATTAACAATAATTATTAATTTAAAGATTTAAATTCCATGATAAAATCAATTTAATAATGACATGTGTTTCTTATTACCGCCATAATTAGTTCCCATTAAAGTTTTCTTAGATAACAATTCGCCTGTTGGAAATGTGGTGGTGTCCGATAGTTTAGCAACACCGACCATAACTACAGTACCGCCTACTCCAAGACATGAAATAGCATCTTGCTAAACAAAAAGGTTAAAAAGAAAAAGAAAATTTTTTAATACAGTAATTCTAAAAAGAACTTACTAAGGCTTCTCCAGAACCGATGCAAACAAATGCAAAATCAATTCCATTAGGAGCTATTTTTAATATATTTTCTTTTAAAGAGAATCCTTTTTCTTGTTTTCCCAGCCCGATAAAATTTGTACAACCAAATTTTCGCCCTGAAAAAATTTCTATTAGAATTTCCACCAAAATAGTTATATTACCTCAATTCACCAAATGCTTCTTTGTCGGAATTTACATCAATTCCAATAATTTCTCCAGCTTTCTTGTCTTTGCAACCAACTACGCAAGCAAGACCAACCCCACCTAATCCCCAAACCGCTGCTGTGTCTCCTGGTTGAATGTCAACTGAATTTGTTGATGAACCATATCCAGTAAGAAAACCACACGCCATGATACAACCATTTAGCAAGTTTGTTTCAGGATTAACCTAAAATACCAAGTTGTAATTTCTAATAATATTATTATAGTACAGTAATACAATTATTATCAAATAAAATTAACTGCTTAATTAGCTATACAATGATTAATTTAATTCAATTTTACTGTATAGTGTAAATTACCTTCACACAAGAATTCCAAGGAATAACCGTGTATTCGGCAAAAGATGCAGCTCCATAACCATGATAAATTGGCTGTCCTTTAAGCGTTTTAAAGCTAGTGAGACCATCAAGGCCTTCATTGCGCAAGTATTGAAGCACTGGAACTTTTCTCCTAACGATCGATTAAATAAAATTATTAATACGTGCAAAACTTTATTACCGTATGTCTAGCTAAATATTTAAGCCTACTCAATGTCCAAGCAAAAGTTGATTCTTTTCGATAAACAATAGCGACATTTTCCACAATGTGGAAAATACATTGTAAAAACTTTATCACCTAAGAAAAAAAAAATTAAAATTTTTTATAGTACAATACTTTAATCATTTTCAATTATAACCAGGCTTGACATGAGTAACGCCGCTTCCAACGCTCTCTACTATTCCCGCTCCTTCGTGCCCTATCACATACGGAAATTTCAAAGCCGATTTAAATCCTTTTAAGAGTGCTAGATCTGAATGGCAAAGAGCGGTGGCAACCATCTTTAAGTGCATGTTAAATGATAATACATTATTGTATAACGTTAACTATGAAATTACTTTGCAACATAATTACTGCAAAAAACTAGATTTTGTTTTTTAAATCACCTTAACTCTGACATGACCAGCTGTTGGTACCAAAACTTGCACAGCTTCTACTTTAACAGGTGAGTTTAAGTCCCACACTACGGCAGCTTTGCAAGTTATGATCTTAAATAAATTTAAATATTAACTATTATCCTAATAAACATCATTTAAAAACCTTACTTTTCCTTCAGTCTCCATTGCGAATTTTAAACTTTTTATTTTTTGGCGATTACAATTAACAAGCCAATTCTTTCAAAATCTGATGACAAAAAATGGTCAAGGACAAGTACTTTGACCAACAGCGATTAATGTTCTATTTACAGCATTACAGGATAATCATAATAAATTATTAGGTTTCACCGTCTGCCCATCCTTGCTTAAAATCTACTAATACGTCGTACGATTAAGTAAATGCAAAGCTGATTCGTCCAATTCGTTGTACCAAGATCTCTGATTGTACTTTGTATTAAAAATAATACAGTGGGCCTAGTTAAAATGTAATTTGAAGAGGCAACTGGTAGGTTATGCCTAAGTCCAACTCATTTTGAAATACACTTGTATTTTGAAGGCAAAATAAATAAATAGGCAGCAATAAATATACGAGTTTGTTGTTGTTAGTTTTTTTAAATAGCTTAGTCGCCCTAAAAGGCAGATGTTTAGGGGACAAATATTATAAATATGAGAGGGGAGAAAGAGTGCACTCCGGGTCTGAAGCAACTTCGAGGAAGAATTCTCACCATTGTACCGCGCTCCGTCATGCTGACAGAAAATGTCTATCCATGCAGTCAAAGAAGCCTAGCTTTCCAAAAATATCAATGGCGAATCCATTTAGTATTCATTGAGCGATGGATTGTTCATTCAGGGACCCTTGTCCCCAGATTGTCGTCAGTGGTAAAAAAAAATTTCATGGTTTTAAATGAGAAATGATCAATCAATTACAAATAAAATATTGAAAAATATTATATTCCTTGTGTTTATAAAAGAAGGGAGGGGAGAAACGGAAAGCGATGCCCCTGCGATTAGTTATCTGCTAGCTCTTGCAGAGAACTTTTAAGAGCGTACAGTATGTATTTTCTAAATTGTTAAATTTGATACAGTACATGTACGTACAGTAATTTGTAGGTGATCTAATTTTTACAAATACTGTACATGTATCGCGCTTTACATTTTCAAATAAAATAATTATGCATAAAATAGTATTGTCAAGATTCATTTAGCAAAACATTGCAACTACGCAAAGAATATAATTATACTACGTAAGAAAAAAGATTTAAATTTAATAAATTTGTGAATCGCCGTGCAAGACTAGAAGGCACAGACAAATATTTAAACAATACCGTAAAAAGAATGCTCTAGTCATCATCCTCGTTGGTTTCGTTAACAGATCGAAATGGCAAAACCGATTGCTTGCGTTCGGGATCTTTCATTCTAAGAATTCGCACTTTATTACTGGCATCGATGTGAGTCATTTCCAGAGGAGTAAAAAATATAAATTGATTTTGCAAATGATTTTTAGCAAAATCCAGCAATAAAGACATACTAAGTTTTCGATTTACCATATCCTATGATATAATTTTTTAAATAAAATTATATAATACAATTTCTTAGCATTTTCAATAGTTACCATAAAAACGTCAAATTCATCCAACATACGAAATGGTGAATCAATCGCTTCCCAGAGAGCTAAAATAAAAGCTACTGTTGAAAATGATCGCTCCCCACCAGACAGCGATCTCATATTTTGACTTGATTGAACTTCACTGTTATTAGTTTGTACCTAAACATAAAATTTTACATGTTGATTTATTCATGAATCAAGCAGAAACAATTAACGTACGGTTATAGAAAGAATCTCTCCTTTATGATCAAAATTAATACGACCGATTCCATTTCTGCGATGATACGCGCTTGTAAAATGTTGCGCAACTCTCAAGCCAACAGCATATCTAAAGCTATCATAATTTTTCCGCCGATTTCTCATAAATTTATCAACTTTCTAAATAGGAAACAATTCTAAAAGCCCATACCACAAAAAATAATACTGTACTCAGTAAATTACCCGGAGAAAGTCTTCTAAGTGAGTCACGTCGGCTGTAATCGCTTCAGTTCTTTTTACAGCTCGAGTATACATTGCCAATACTTCGTCTCGAGTCTCAGTCCTAAAATGTTACAAATTGCTTACTTATAAGTCAACTGCAATTAAAAATAAATAGCTTACGTTTTCTGTGCTCTTTCCAAATGTTTAGTGACGGCTTTTATTTCATTTTCTATGTCTTTCTCCGTTCTAATTGCTTTAGGTCGCTCAAACTTCGTTTCATTTGCCATTGCAATATAATTGTCAATATCTGCGCGCTTTAATCTGCAATCGCTTTCACTTTCTTCAATAGTTGAATTTAATTTTTCTAGACACTCTTTGCCACGCTGCCACTTAGATTGTAATTCTCCCAAATCACTTTTGCAAATAATTAAGGATTCCTACAATAAACAGGCTACTTTACTTCATAATTATGTTAAGTATATTACATAATTAGAGTACATTAAGATACAATTATTATCAAAGCAATTATTTAACAGAACCTAATTAAAAATACCTTATATGGTAATAATTCATCGTTGCATTTGGATCGTCTTTTCTCATCCATTTCATTCAATTCCTTTTGCAACTCAATTATTTCATTCTTAGCAGCTTGAAGCAAAAGCTTTGTTTCTTCAAAATCCTTACCGAAATCTTCTAACTGTTGTGTAAATATCTTTAAATCTTCTTCCTAAAATTTCATTATTAAAATAATGAAATTTAGAGTTAAGCAAAACAATGTTACATAAGCTGCAGCGGCAACAAAATCAGGTTCTTCCACGTTGTTTAATTCTTTCAATTTTCTGTCAATTCTGGCTAATTCGGAATGCATTTGCATCAAACTATTGTCGGTTTTGTTATACTCCTGCCTATTTGTTGATAAAAGATTGTCTGCTTTTGCTATTTTTAATTTCAAACTTTGAATTTGCCCATCAAATTTTTCAATTTCGTTTGTATAATACCTATAATAAAAATTTAAATAAAATACACATTTTGATAACAAGAATTCAAATAGAACTATACGCAATATTGTCTCCAACATCTTTAAAATAATTCACTCTTGTATTTCGACCAGCATAAAATCGAAAACGTGGTGCCGGATAAATTCTATCTGCTTCTAATGTGAATGCTTCCTTACAATTCCGAGGAGGATTGTGGAGCATCAACTGTCTAGCGGCATCATTATTGTCAATAAACAAAATGCTTTCTATTTCCAGCTAAAATTGTTTACCATAATTAATATAAGCCAATAATAAAATATTTCAGCAATCACCTGATCGATGAGACAATTTGTAACTATTGAGTCGTCAATTTCCAGCAAATCTAAAGCAGATGGATACATCTCGCTTTCAACACAATTGCGCCTAACATCGTGAACCTAATAATTTATAATACCGGTATATAATTTTAAAACTATCTTTAACAACAGTTTGTATAAACAATGCATACTTGAGATTCAAAGGAGCTAACAATTATTGAAGGCATTCTTTTTCCAAATTTTTTTATAACATTTGAAAGAATACGCTCTAATTTTCTTTCATCTTCTTTATTGTCACACGTAAAAGCCAAAATGCAACGCTGCAAACAAGATTCCATTGCCAAATACCATTTCGGGTCTTTTACCTTTATGAAAAGGCCTAAAAAATATACCAATTTGTTTAATTTTTTTAACGCAATATTAACTCAATATAAAATTCATATACCTAAAGGTCCCCTGGGTTTATGACGAAAAATCCCTTTATTATATGCATTGTCAATTTCAAAAAGAACTTCAGGTACCCACTGACCGAATCGCTTTTGATGATCGCCAACAGCATTTTTTGCGTCTTGTAAATTACGTCGAGAACTGAGTAACTGATTAGTGAGTAAGCGTTCATCATTTCTGTAAATTTAAAATTCATGTAGTTACAGTATTCGTAATGTTGCAACATTAATATTATAGAAGACGAGAATATTCTGGATTCTTACTTCAAATTTACAGATTCCTCCATAAATTTATTTACAGAAAGTTTTAGTTGATCGCAATGATGCTGTGTAGTAATGCGGCTAGCTTCAATATCGCTTGATTTTTTTTCTAAATTGCTTATTTCTAAAGCACGCCTCTCTTTTTCAGCTGCCGCTGCCTTACTTGCTTCACTAAAATGGTAAAAGAATATAATAATAATAAAGTCGATTAAAACTTGATCTTACCCAGATTCCAATTCTTCGATTAGCGCCAATAATCTTTGTTTGTCACCAGTAGTAATTTGAATTTTTTTTTCTAGTTGAGTCAAATGACTCTAAATAAACATAGTGATAATTGAAATTATCGGAAGATATATTTATTAAAAAATATTTACGCGTTGTCTTTGATCCTCTCTTTTTTTCCCATCTAAATTAAGTTTTTTTTCTTGCATAACTGTTTTTAAAGTCGTTATACTTGCTTCAATAGCTTCAATTTCCGATGTAATTTCCATACTTTTAGATTCCAAATCTGTTTTTTTAATCTGAAATGTATTTAAATTATTTTTACTTTTAAATAATATTCAAAATCTTCAACAAACCTCTACGCCATTCAGTTGGCTTTTTCTTTGTTCCAATTGATTTTTTAACTGACTCACTTTGTTTAATTCACTTTCTAATTCCTGAAAAAAGTTATTGCCAAATAAAAGTACATATTATGTCAAACAAGAATTCAAGTACAGTCAATCAAGAATAAATAGTTACGTTTTCCAATCCAATGATTTGAGCCCAAGCTAATTCACTTGTTAGTAATTTCTTCTTTTGTTTAAATTCATCAAGAGAAGTAAAAAAATTATATTTTGCCTTCCACTCATTGACTTCTGAATTTAAGTTTGGTAAAACCTAAAAATAAATATACAGTACACAAAATAAGTAGAAGCTTGTACAACTTTCTAACAATATGTTTGTATTTTGTTATGCCTTTTTCTTGTTTTCTAGAGTTTCTTTAGCTTGACGTCTATGTTGGTCAGCCCAGTTATAGTCGCGGCTTACTTGCTCCAATTGTGTGGCCTTCATGAATAATTTGTATTTACTTTTTGGCTCTTCATTTCGTAGAAATTGTCTACTCATTTCTTGATTTAAGATAGAAATTGGATTGTCAACTTGAATGTTGAAGTAATTCAAAATCAAATTCAGCTCGCTCTTGTGAATGGAAACAACTTTTCCAGAATAATCTTTAATGTTATAATGACTGACACCGTTCGCTCGAATTGTTCGCTGAACAATAATCATATCTCCATAAATATTTGGTTTAAAAGCTTCCGCCCCAGAATTACGAAGTTTAATGGTAATTTCCGCCTTTTGCTTTCCTTGTTGAATAAAACTTTTAACACTGCTGCCCCTACTTGTATTATTTGCAGTGCCTCCAAGACCAACTACAACTGCTGTTAAGATAGCACTTTTTCCACCTATTAGATAATTTATCAAAAGTTAACTAATAAACAAAGCAAGTTTTGTCTGTAACTGAACGTGTTCTATTAAATCAAATACAGGCTTACTTCCATTTTTTCCAATTACAAAATTAACACTGCTGCCAAGTTTTGCCGTTAAATGTGTATGACACATAAAATTTTCCATAACAACAGACTCAAGAATTCCGCACTCTTCATTTTGCTAATAAAAGAAATTATGCCAAAGTTACTCATAATAATAATGTTAACATAATTATTCGAAGATGACATTAAAAGCATACATTTCCATTAGAAAAGTTCGTTCCGACATCAATGTCGCTAGAACCTTCCTCCTCATTTTGCAACTCGCCTTCGTTCAAATCTGATGCACGTTTAGATGGATATGCGTCTTCCTCGTCTGATTTTCGTTTGTTATTCATTTTGATCCGACAGCACAAACGATTTAATTTATTCACATAAAGATCTAAACTCCAAACCTGAGGACTTCGTCCGTTCGTCGAGGCGTCGCTTCGTCACAATTCTTTTTGCCGCCAAAGTATAGCGGAAATCCCTTATACGGTCGTCACTTCCTGTAAAAGAAAAAAAATTACGGTATAAAATTACTGTCACGTCAAGTAAGCGACGTTAAATACGTTATCATATGAAGTGACGTTATAGCATAACTTGCGAAGAGGTCCCAACATAGAAACCATAGCTAAACGCAAGTTATGCTATGACGTCATAACTTGCATGTTAACGTCGCGTAAGCGCAAGGTCTCTATTTTCCGTAGTACTGTACAACATGCAAATTCTTCCTCTAGAAAAAGAACTTTCCGTTTTTACAAAACACCTGTTCCAGCGAATTATGACGTTTTCCAATTAACTCACACGTCAAATGTAGATTTAATACACATTACAGCTTAAAGTTTATAAAAAACGACGGAAATAAAACTGAAGCTATAAAAACTTATCTGACAGATACTGTATGTCCACGTTATGATCAACTCGAAATAAACGCAAGTATAAAATATAACTTTTTTTGCACGAAATTGCCAAAATAATATTATTTACGTTCCATTTTTCTCTAAATTTCTCATTTTATTTTAGATTAACCATGGGGTGTGTGTGCGGCAAAGACAGTATTATAATTAACAGCCGTAAATATATTGTAAGATCACGTTTAGGAGAAGGGTATGTGTGATCCTAACGTTGCGTAAATTATTAACGACAAACTTAACACAAAATTTCTCATTCATTTATCCAGCGGGTTCAGCTACGTAGATATGGTAGAAGATGTGCAAACGCATAAGTTATACGCTTTGAAACGAATAGGTACACACAGTAGGGAAGATGAAATAGCGGCGTTGAAAGAAATTGAATACCATCGAGCTGTTAAACATCCCAATGTCATTCCATGCATCGAATGGTCCGTCAAATCTCCAGACGTGGAATTTGACAAACCCGGAGAAGTACTACTTTTACTTCCTTTCTATAGGGTACGTTCACTATACTGTACAATTCGAATTACCGTATGTTATCGGTCGTTAATTTTCTAAACAGCGAGGAACACTCCAAGACGAGCTGGAAAGTAGAGTTAAAAACGTGGAATATTTTACGGAAGAGCAAGTTTTGCAGATATTTCACAAAATATGCTTGGGAGTTAAAGCTCTTCATCATAGTAAGCCAGTTTCAATTGCTCATAGGTAACCTCTTTTTAAATATCGGTACATAAAAGAAAACATTTTAATGAATTGGTCGAAAATTTTAAGAGACATCAAGCCTGGCAATATATTATTAGCCGATGATTTTTCTCCTGTGATAATGGATTTGGGATCTGCAGGCCCAGCACGCCATGAAATTCGCGATGCTCAACAAGCGAAGGCTTTTGAAGTAAATACATTTTCAACTTTTACGTTTACAAACATAATCAAACATATTTTTCTTCTGAAAATTATTAAGGACATGGCTTCCCAAAACTGCTCAATGCTGTTTAGGGCCCCCGAACTCTTTCATGTAGAAAGTCATAGTTCAATTGACGAACGAACTGATATCTGGGTATATTATGCTCATTTTTTTTTTTTTTTGCTTTTTAAGATAATTTTATTAACACTGCACTTTTAAAAACAAGTCATTAGGTTGTACCCTTTACGCTATTTGTTTTTTAAAGTCTCCATTTGAGGTATTACATGAACGTGGCAATAGTATTGCTCTTGCTGCAATTGGTGGCAATATTCAAATTCCCGAGCCTTCCCCGTAATTATTACCATTTTTAGTAAAAAAAATCGAAATTTAAACAACTTTTCTTGATTGCAGATTTTCTCTGAAACTTCACGAGTTAATTTTTTCGTTGCTTTTGGTTAACGCGATGGAAAGGCCGTTCATTGATGTTGTAATTGAAAGAGTCGAATACCTAACCAAAACAGCTGATCGTAGAATTCGTTGTTAAGATTTTGTGGCAACACTACCGGTGTCTTGGGCTGATTGAGGAGAAATGGGGTTGTTTCCTATTTTATTAAATTAATCAAGTTTATGCGTTTGTTTTAGTGGATTGCTATATTATTACTGTATTATTTAAATGATGCGCAATAACATATCACTACTGATCTTAATAATCTTACTATATTAAATAAACTACAGTTTTATATTATATAAAATTCTCCAATGCGGCAATTCAATTTACAGTACGAGTTCTGGTTAATTTTCAGCAATTTCTCGAAGAATGACGAGAACCATTTTGGGACAACAAAATTATTCAATGCAAATCAGGTGAAGCACAATGGCATAGTAAAAGAATAGCCAAGCAAAGTCCTTTCTCTTTGAACCAAGGATGACTGTTTTAATTTGTCATAAATGCGAAATACTGTACGAGTACATGTAAGGAAATCGGAAGACTCAAATCTACTCCTAGCTCAAATGCTCTGCATGAAGCAAGTTTCAAACCAATTCTTAAACAGATATTTGTATGACAAATATTATGAATAAAAATACAATATAAACACATTTAAAAGAAAATATTATACCTTTTAATGACGTGACTGGCTTTGTGTTAAACTTCCGAACCTACAGTGTAGTTGCATCTTTGTGACAGATGAGCTCGAGACATCAACTCTTGAGAACTTTTTAACACGTTTATGAAATTGTCACTATACTAAACACATCATACATTTATAATAAACCGAATATATAACTTTTTATGAAAAAGGTTCAATACGCACGAACAAGAAAATATTTTGAAAACTTCAAACCTTCAACAACTTTGGAATGGCGGTAGACGCGAGAAAAAAATTTCAAGGCGCATGTGTGAAAGTACAGGGTGCCTAATCTATTCTAACTTTGGGCTTCCGTAATACAGCGATTTTCCGATCACCCTGTAATTAAATTTATAAACGCCTATTCCTTTAACCTAAAAAAAATTATATTTATTACAAATTATTAAGAAATGCTTAAAATATTTATTGCTACCAAATTTCTGTACATTTAATACTATTTCGTTTTGGTATAATTTTTATTTTGATCGCAATCAATTTCCCCATATCTTACATTTCGTGCATTAAACATTTTTATAATACAGTATACAAATTTATTATATTATGTAAATTTATATTAATATAATATATAAAATATATCTTTTTTTATAAATATTAAGTATAACGTGCCGTGCACGCACACAAACATACACTCACATTACCCAAAATAATAATTTTTCACCGTTAGTCATTCACCCATCATAACGAAGTTTTATAAGGATTTTGTAATATTCGTGGCGTATTATCCATCACTCGAACTAGTAAATTATCGATATAATCTTCAAGAGAATTTATATGGCACTGCTGACTTTCAAGCAAGGCCCGCTGTTTACAAAGTAACTCCACCAATTCCTACAAGTTCAACCAAAACATGAAATTATTTTTTAAGCAAACCAATAATATAAATTTACCTCTTTAGTCATCGCATCGTATAAAGCCAAAACTTCATTGCTCGCTAATTTTGTGGCATCCGATTTCTTCACAGCTGTATTGGAA
Organism: Polydesmus complanatus; assembly: GCA_034692225.1. Lineage (NCBI taxonomy): Eukaryota > Metazoa > Arthropoda > Diplopoda > Polydesmida > Polydesmidae > Polydesmus > Polydesmus complanatus. Next base: position 41,746 of record JAQGAZ010000680.1, read on the forward strand.
TAGTTGATCGTTGGACGATCACTTCCAATAGTGTTTATATTTGCTGTATTATTTATAGTATTTAAATTTAGTTTTTCGTGATTGTGATGGAACGGATTTTTGACTAAATTGGTAATTGGCTTCGCCAAAGAATTGATTTGCCTTCTAGCACCTAATTGCAAATAAAAACAATTTAGCTTTAAATGATTAACTAGAATGTGGGGAGTTGGTTTACTCTTCAAATTGTCTATATTTTTATTCGCAATTTCTTTCTCTAATGTAGTATTTTGCTTGTTTCCTTTGTTCCCTATAATAAAATAGATGACATTGAAGTGAACATCAAAATGCACGCGAAATAAATATATTTAAGACCAACCTTGGAAGACTGGTTTAGATTTTTCTTCGTGATCAATCGATTCTGAAGATGATTTATTTTGAGGAAGAGATTCATACGTGTTTTCGGATATCACATCAGAAGGCACATTGCGAGAGTTTACGTTAGGTGAAGAACTGCTTAACAATGGGCTAGGTGGATGTTGCTCTGGCATTTTGGAGTTTTCAAAATCTTTATAAAGCTCACTGGTACTAGACGTCAGTTGCATAGGTAAGTCACTAGCCTGACTGGAACTTGCAATGCTCTTAAAATACCATAGAATATTCAGTACACAATCAATATAATTTATGAAATATTCAAATACATGTAATAACGACTTACAACAGCGTCGAAGTCGCTGACGTCGTCGCCTTCTCCAATCGAGAAATCGTCGTCACGTAAATCACCTTCTTCTATCACTGAATCATTTTTTGAATTTGATAAAGAGCTCTTGCGCTTCTTCTTAAATTTACCCCCTGTTGAAAACAATTGAAATCAAATTAAAAATAATATCTATACAAATACAGTATGTATAAATGTATTTCTATTTGGTTTTCATTTCAGTTCGAATTTCTTCGCATCGACTAAAAAGTCTCGACAATCAGGGTTCAAAAAAATTATTCATCCTCGAAAAACCAATTCGCATCTACTGGGTAAAATTAACAATTTAATTAAGCACTTACCGATGCCTTTTAAGTTTCCTAAAGAAAGCTTCTTATCTTTTCCACCCAAGTTCATCAAGCTGCCGCCTAACGCAAATTAAATCATAATTATTATTTGAAATACTTTATACTTTCACTTCAAATTTTAACTCACCAACACTATGGACCATTTTCAAAGGTAAAGAGTTGCTTTTCTGTGGTTTTTTGCTCAAATCCATTAAGCTGCCGGTAACACTTTTTACAACAAAAGCAAAACGAACTTCAATTTCACCTCTGGCTTTGCCATCGCTGTTGCTGCTTGACTTCCCTCGCAGAGGATAAACCCTTAAGATTAAAGAAAAAAGTATTAATTAACAGGCACTAAACAAATGACCAATTTTTAGCTTTGCTTAAAATAATCAGCTTGGAAGTAATCTCATTGACAAAAATCTCGACAATCAGGGTTCGTATAATTATAAAACATCATTTTAGACATTACAAGTGTTATTCATTCAGAATAAAAATTGGTAAGGCTTTCCATACTATTTTCACATTGGAGCAATCATTAAACCGTAAAATATAAATATCACATCGAAATGCTCAACATTATAATTTACGTTATGCAAAGCGTAACATAAGATGTTATTGCTTTAATGATATTATAACCACTTGTACATGTAATCTTTTCCCGTGAAATTTATTCAGCTGAAACAATTATCGTACTTATTTCTAGGCCGCTCGTAAATATCTAATTCTTGCAACGGTACATCGACTCGACCAAGAAACTTGTCTAAGCCCATAAAATTTCTGTGAAAGACAGTGAGCGTGATACAAGACGTATTTCCGTCAGGAATGGATCTATTAAAAAATTTAAGTATAAATAAAACTTTACATCATTCAATATTAATTGTTTAAAATTTTCCTCTTACAATTCGCACTCTTCGTGCCATTCAGGTGTATTAGTCTTTTCTTGAACCGAAGTTTGGAATTTTTCCTTACCCAATTGAATTGTGACGTAGGTATCATTACCACCTTAAAATTAAAAAATAAATAAATGAAAAAAAAAGGTTTACGAACATAAAATTTTATCACCATTACCATTTTTCCCTTTAACTCTCAAGCTTTTAGCCTTTTGCACTGAAATTAATACACAACAGATGTTATTTATCGAATTTAATAATCAACAACATTGCGAAAGAAATAAAAAGCAATCGTGATTTTTTATCATCTAGATAAATTTTTAACCGAATGATAAAAACAAAAACAAAAAAAAATCTTGGCAAACAGTTTGTATGCACTTCAAAAACAAACAAATAAAAAATACACTGTGAAAATAAAAGACAGTTGATATTTCTAAAATGAGATTATCCATCTGCAGGATTTCAACATACACAATACACTATCACGCGATTTAATTCAAAAAAATTCGCTGAAATGGGAGTTTTAAAATGTCGAGAGAGAAAACTAAAACCTTGACCGAACATATTTTATTATAATTTTTTTCCTTAATTTTATCGTCCCCATTAGAAAAAATTCAGGTCTCCACCTTTTAAAAGCTCTTCAGCTAGCTAAAAACATATTTAAATAAAACATAAAACAAAGTCAAGAAACGAAAAAAAAAAATTATTATTTATAAGCTTACCCTAAACAAAACATTAGAAATTTAAATGCTGTATACAGTAGTAAAATTATGCTTCCCTTGAAACAATAAGATAACGATTGTGAGATGCTTTGATGCCGACGAAACATTGAATTGGAAACGAGATTAGACGCCACAGGTCAATTTTATTCGCTACACAAACGAATGAGTTGTCTGCCTAATATCTTTTTTCATTCAATTTTACGCATGACTTATTTTCGAAATTTAACACGCCATAGAATTTAACCTCTGCTTTCTCCACACACACACTACTATCAGCGGCGCCCTTTCCGTAGGCTTAAATCAATTTTTTGCTGATGAATAAAAAATGTTAATAGCTGACAAAAGAATAAAATATACAGTAACTGTATTTCCTGCTTTTTAATTTTACAACATTTAAGTTAATAACTAATAAGAAGTTTTAAAAACTTTATTTAAAAAATACACTAGCAAACTTTAATTTTTTCAAATCTGAAGCCTATAAACCGCATGTTAAAAATAGTGTTTTGTTTCCAGCACAAATCAATAACTTTTGTTTATTTCACCTTTTAACCCTCAATTTTTCTCCCATTTTTTAATATTAATATAATACCGTTATTTTTTTTAAAAAAAATATCACCTTTTCAATAAGGTCATGCTGAATTATTTTAGGTAAAAAACCATTCAGAGTTAGCATATCGAATTTATTTTCATTGTGTTCGTCCCTTCATTTTACACCGAACATAAACTTAACGCCGTTATCAAAAATAAATAACGCTAAAAATTGATAACGAGGTTGCCAAATATCCAAGGATAAAAAAAATACCGAATGATTCATAACAAACATGGCAGGCCTCAAGAGCAAATAATTGTACGCTATTAGAAATGCCTACATACCAAAAGCATTCAAGTGACAAAATACAATACATGTAAACTCTATTAATTTTTTTTATACCTATAACTTGGACGTGAGTTGGACTCCACATTTTTTTTTCTCTTCCTGCTTCTTTTCTTTAAGGTCGTCCACTGGCGTAACAAGTGAACCAGAACAAGTGACGCGTTTCTTTTTACCTCCTACTTAAGCCTAAACTGTTTTTGCTTCACTCTCGTAAAGAATTCACCGATTCAAACCCAAAAATCCTACCCATTCGCATTATTCAATCGTTCTTGCAACATTTAATCTAAACACTTTTCATTAATACTCAACAAAATACGAAAGTTACTCTACATTATTATACCGAAATATTAAAATTCGTTTCCCCTTTTTGCCGAGACGACTTCACCATTCGCATTACAACATTGTAATAATAATGGCTGCCGTTCTTAATTCCGGTTATTCAGCAAGGTGGAGCTGCTGCTGCATCAGTGACGTAAACGCCTAGCAACCAAATGGCGTGCGTTAGCAACGGTTAAATGCTATCGCCATACTCGACTACATGTACCCAATTTAAACTTCTTTCCACACTACGATAAAGGTAATTATAATTTTCTTTTTAATTATTGCGTATAAATTAAATAAAATCGTCAATATATAATATGATTTAATAATCAAAATATTTAATAATAATTTGTTCTATAAAAATATAATTGTATTATTTTAATTATTAGTTAATTAATTTCAATTATTATTAATTAAATTTAAATGAAGGAGTGATTTATTTCTTGTTGTAAATTACATTATATATTTATATCGTAATAACTCGTTGAATACAGTGAATAATTATGCTTTTATTGTTTTTAACATTTTCATAATTATTTAATTTTATTAACGTTTAAAACTGTTGCGCTGGTGTAAATTTATAAAATATTTAAGAATTTTGAGAATTCTTTTTCAAAGATTCGAAATAACCAAATACCGTCGTCTAAAATAAATAAGTTTTAGGAAATGTGAAATATATCTTTTTAAACGGAGCACAATTACCTCGCTTATTGGAATCTCTTTTGCATAATTTAGCCATTTAAGATAAAGTCTATCAAGACCGTTTTTTATCTGTTAAAAAAAATTCAACATTAAAATTAGATTAGGAAATAAAATACAAAATGCATGTACTGTACTTGCCTTGCTAATATAAATATTGTCAATTGATTCTTTAATATATTTTCGTGAGCCAATCTTTTTCACAAAACTACTCAAATTTGAAAATGTTTTCTAAAAAAACCAGATAGCATAGCAATCTTAGTATCAAATTTTGCATTAAATTATAAAAATGTTACCGAATATTTTAAATAATTATCGGTGTCCACACTCAAGTCTAAAAATCTACTGGCAATTTCTAACCAACGATTGTTTTCAATACTTTGAAAGAACTTTTCGTTAACTAAATCATAAACCATTGTCGGCTAAAAACAAAAAAATGTTATAATAAATACGGTAATATAAATTATAATATACTTTCATCTTTGCGTCAATATTTACCGTCACTTCATCAGTTGGTGTTGTAGGCAATAAGATTTTAAGCAATTTATGCAACACCAGATACGAAAATAATCTCCTGAGTTGAATACCTCTAACCGAATGCGAAAATAAATCCGCAATAAAATATAAATTATAATAGTCCGGAGTTAATAAAATTAACTTGGTAGCCAGCACATGTTTCTATAAATTTAAAAAATAAATAAATATTTTCCTACATTAAAAATGAACTAAAATCAAAAATTTAACCTGCGCCATCCAAACATCAACTTCAAATCTATTCAAAATTTCCACCAAACACATACTAACTTTAGGAAAAATAAAAGATGATTTTAGATTAACATCTAAAGAAATATAGGCCAAAGTGGTAACAAAAGCAGATAACTCCGAAGGAGTACGGTTAATATTTGAAATTTTAAAAGTTGATCGAAGAACGTCTAAAAATGCTTCCAGCTGACCATATGAAAAACTATTTTGAGATAGAAACGGTCCATCCTATAACACAAAAGATTGAAACTAATAAATGCAAATTTAACAGTACCGGTATTAAAATAATAAAATTAATCAATTATTTTCTGTCCAGGAGACATATCTTATAATTAGCTCTCATACTGTAAAATTATGTTACCAGTTAACATTCTCATGAGACATATTTTAATTTAAAAGACCTCATAAAATTATAAAGAAACCAGCTCTACTAAACAAAACTAAGCCAAACCTACCGTAATAAATGTGCAAAACAACTTTTGAATTTTAATAATGCATCGATGTGCCATCTCTTCCTGACAAAGTATAAAAGCCCTTAAAATAAACTAAATTTGCCTTTCGGCCAGTAAAGAATTATGCATAAAAATAATAAATCTAGATTACCCCACATTGATCTCTTGAAAATTAATTTCTTTTCTATTCACAAAATTAATGAGATTCATATTAACCATTAAAGTGAAACAATAAATAAATATAATTAAAGTTTCAGCTTAAAACGTAAGTTTATAAAGCAGTTTTCTTCATATTTTTTTGGTAATGCAACTCCATAAAAATGGAAAATTTACAAGTTTCAGGGATGCGACATAATAAAATACTAACCACTAAATGCGACACTTTCTGATTGTACCAACTCATGTAAGATATGCCAAAAACTGTAGATATTAAATCGTCCGAATTTAATCTCAATCCTAAAATAATAACAAAAAGAATCAGTACCAGTAATTTCAAAAGAAATTGTATTTTTTAAAAAATAGATGATTTACCCATATTAATAAAAGCTTCCAAGCTGCTTTCCATTGTTATATTTTGACTTAGATTGGAATGAACAGAAAAAATTTGAAGTAACAACTCACTGCATTTGACAACTATTTTTAAGTCATTAATCGACATTAATTGAAACAACCTCGTCACCACAAAATCTTTACTGGTAATATTTCTAGTAAAAAAAAAATGTAATGTACGGTACTAAAAATTAATACAAACTTAAAATTATAAACATACTCAAATTGAAATAAAATAAAATTTCCAGACAAAAGCATCTTCACTTGATTAAAAGATTTACTCTGAAGAAATCGGTCAAATTCCGTTTTGACTTCTGGAAGATCAGCAAATGTTAACTAGATGCCCAAATAGAACAAATTTTGTAATTAAAACTATGTAAGCTTAGCCTTACAAGCACAACAATAATAATTACTCCGTATTATTGTTATGACGCTTTTATGTGCTTTTTCAATAGCTCACATTTAAAGATTTCATTGCATGAAAACAACCCGATAACATGATAATAGAGCCTTACCTGTTCAGGTAAAAATAATCCTCCATTTAAATATTTCAAATCAAAAACAACTTCTCCGGGGTATACCATACAAACTTCTTCATTAGAATTACCGGAATTATATGCATCAAGTTTTTTGACTACATGTTTGTTTTCTTGTAGCCATGAACTTTCAGCTAAACCTATTTTTAATAATTAAAAAATATGAATACATGTACATTACAAAAAAAAAAAATACCCCTATACAAACCTTGTGTATTATTAAGAGCAGAAAACAACTCCTTTTCTAACTTTTGCGTTTTTTGATCACTCTCTTTACTTTCATTAAGTTCTGTAATTAGTTCTATTATAGATTCCCCTCGATTTGGTTTGACCTATTTATAAAATAAATAGTACTAATTTTAACGCTTGCATTATTATAAAATGATAAACCATTACATTATGTCTAGTAACTAATAAAATACAGTAAATCATTTACTTCAGTTGGTTGAACTGCCGATTTGGTGTGGACAAACCTTGGCAACACAATATTATCATCGTCTGTCGAATCACTGTCTTGTGAACAAGATGAGTCAGGCTTCATTAGTAAGCTACATTCGTTCATTTTCTCTAACACAACAACGGGAACCTTTGATTTATTAGCCATTTTCAACAAATTTTTGTTAAATTTCTTTGAAAGGTAATAATCATTCTTCTCCCGCTCCACACTTCCCGCAAAGCAAAACATTGGATTATGCGCATGCGCTATCGCATTGCCAAACGTCATAACGGAAGTTTATTGCAGTAATAATTATTGGTGCGAAATTTGAAATAAAAATAAAAGCTATTAATGGTTGATCAAAGCCATAGTAATATTTATTTAAAGAAAAATATGTTTTATTCCAAAGTATGAACAATAAAATGATTATTTACCGATAAGAACTTCATTCTTCAGTATTAATGTAAAACAGACTGTTGTGCGCACGTCACGCGTAGGCTACTGTCTGTTAATGTACTGGATAATTTCATTGTGATTATTTACAAAATTAAAATGCTGTAATTTTTATTTTAAAGCAGCCTGGCATACAGT